>SNQJ01S0172674.1:0-20413 GCA_010110895.2 Picea sitchensis
TGCTAAAACACACCTAAGCCAACTAATAATATTATAAATTTTAATTATTAAAATTATAAATCAATATAAAAGATTACAAATATTTTTTAAAAATTGGTATGTTTATTATAAAAACATATATAATATAAAATTACACACCTAAGCCAACTAATAATATTATAAATTTTAATTATTAAAATTATAAATCAATATAAAAGATTACAAATATTTTTTAAAAATTGGTATGTTTATTATAAAAACATATATAATATAAAATTACATAAAGTTAATAGTATTTTATATATTAATAAAAAGTTGTAACTTGTAGAAGAAGAAATTTTAAAATAACAAAAAAATATTAAATACAATTTTATTTATTATTCATTACGATTATCCATATACATTCACGCACCGAGAGTTATGAAGGTGGACGGTAAAACTCAACAAACATACTTATTTATGTCTCAATTAATCGACCACCTTAATAAGAGATACTTTTGTAAACACCTTATTAAGGTCTCAATAATAATATATTGAGATTCACTTAATATCACATACCAAATTTCACAACTATCAACTTTATTTTTTCCAAAGTAAGTTATTATTCATTTCCAATGTCTTAATCAATCTTAACCTTGATAACTACTTTGGTAGGTGGCCAAATATGTGTGTATGTTCCTTTTAAGCATAATGATGTAAGGTAGTGATGAATTATTGTTACATGTAATAATTTTGTTTTTTATAGGGAAAGCATATTCCCTCTTGCTACAGGGAAATATTGCTTGTTGGGTTGTTTGTTGCATGCACGTGCTTGGTTGTTGTATGCATGTGCATGGTTGTTAAGCAACAGGGAAATATTGTTTGTTGTGAATGGTTGTCAGGCAACAGGGAAATATTGTGTGGTGTGGGCAAAATAGATTGTTTACTATATGCTCGTGAATGGTTGTTATATTAAATCATTATGCTCGTGAATGATTGTTATATCAAATCATTATGTTTGCTAAATATAACATTAATTGTTGATGAATATATGGATTCTATTTTGGGGGAATTTGAACTAGTTACTTATTGGCCGAAATAATTAAATATTCAACATATTTATTGGGATGTCGATATAATATATAATATAGTTTAACTCAAAATTGTTAAATGCAAAATTTGTAATGTAAAGTTTGTTTTTGTAAATGTAAAGGTTGTTTTTGTATGAGGTAAAAAAACATTACAATCCTCTAGATGCGGTCACCAACTATGTGAGTGAATTTATTTAAGATTCTAAAGATTTAATAAACTATGTGAGTGAATTTACTTAAGATTCTTGAAAGATTTAACATGTGTTAAAGGTTGGTTATAGATTTGTAGAATATGTCTATTTAGATTTATATAAGTTTCACACGAATATGTGTTTTATTGTTATTTTATATAGTATTGATTTGGATTGTTGGTTAAAGATATATATTTAAATAGTTGTTTTGGTTAAGTATCGTTCTTTTTATGGGTGGCAAGTGTATGGGTTATTTACGGTTTCAAAGAAAAAAGGAATTAGAGTATGTATGAGTCTGGGCAATATAATCAACAATGAGACAAAAGTGACAATGATTTGTTAGGGATTAGTTGTTTTAAAGGAGAAAGGAGTTTGACAAGCAACAATGGTCGATGGTTCCTCGGATGTTATACCAAGATCATTGTTCCATCAAATTTCTCTTTGAAATTGTAGACCTTCCAAACTCACTCAAAAGATACTTTCATTGGTCTCAAACATTGCAAATCTTAACTTCTTTCAAGTCCTAAGAAAGTGAAATGGGAAGGTCAATGCTCAGGCCAACCTCTATGTTGGGATGATTGGAGGTCTATAAAAGGTAAATGGGGATGTTCCATATTTCATGCCCCTCACATGATTTTTTTATTTATTATGAAAGTAGTATCATGCTCCAACACACATCCCATCATGCACACACAAAGGGATAGGGAGTTAAGGTCCTGAATCATCTACACCTCGCTTACCTCCCTTCGACATGCATATTTATGTCCTATATGATGGATGTCATGAAGTTTTCATGTGGTTTTATTATCACTCTAATCTATTATAATACCATTGTCACCCCCTCTTTTGTTGGTCTGCCACTTGAGAATAACAATGTAGGAAGGTTGGGCACAGGTTCGGGTGTTTCATCTAAAACGAAGCCATTATTTCCCCCGCTATTCTTGGTTCATTGAATAGTAGCACAAGAGTGTTGGGTGTGAGCTTGGTTTTTATGCTTAGGGACAAAATTGTTGGGTATATGCTTCAATCTTCAAAATTGAAAGGGAGTTCTGCAGAAGTTGACAACAATAATGGCCCATTGTCATTGCAGTCAAAAGTGTTGTGTCATGTGTGAAATTCAAGAGGTTGGTAAACATGGAGTTAAAAGACATGAACATGAGGTGATTCAAGTGAATTGTGTTGTTATGAATTCATATCAAGTGGAATCACTGGTAGGAGGAATGTCAAAAGAAACTCAAAGCAAAGAACCATATAAGGGACAAATGTGTAGTGGAAACAACAACTCAACTTCTGGGACTTAAGGAATTGGAGAAAGAGATAACTGCATTTATACAAATTCACCACACAAAATATTTGGAACTAGCATCATAGATGGCTTCTCTAAAATCTTTGGTTGAAAGGATCTCCACCTAAATCCCCCCTAGAGGTCATTTCATCTCACTCTTTGGATTATATGACCTTTGGGGACCCCTTTCTCTACAGGTGTTTATAGTGCCCCTCTTTTGAATAAAATTATTATTATGTGATATTATTATTATTTGAGGGCATTCCTAATGTTTGGACAACTGAGTATTGTTGATGGACACATTTTCATTAGATTGATGTTAAAAACTCTTTTTATTGATATGCTTATTTATTGTTATACGATGTGACAATCATGTATGGATCATGAACACATCAAGACTCACTTGATACTGTTAGCACTGAGAATCACCCTCAGACTGCTAGAGGATAAGCCCAGTACCCATCAAAATTTTTATGAGATAAGTCTTAAATGTGGTGTCAAATGGATAAAACTCAGTTCAACAATGTCAAAACACAAGAGATTTTGGATGAAGTGCATCAGCAAAAGAGGTATTTTTTTAACTTAGGTTAGAGTTTTGAGGATTAGTGTGGATAGGAGGAAGAATTAGTAAGAAAATGAAGTGAATCTACCATTATCTTCAGGCTATGCCTGTAGACAAAGAAGAGAAAATATTCAGATACAAGAACTTATTAAATCCAAGTAAAAAAAACTCTGAGAAAGCTATAACAGTATAAAAATCAAACATCCATTGTCATACAACTACAAAACATCATTTGAATCCTTCAATGACAGTAAAATTTTAGAGTGAGAGAGATTAAGATGGAAAAACTAAAGCTAACTTTCATTAAAGAAGATTTCATCAGATCTGATACATCAAAACTAGAGTAGGATATGTTTCATTAACATCACTAAAAAGATATTTTACGTCAACCATTCGAGCCTGAAAAATTAAATCAATTTTAAAACGCTGGATCAAAAAGGAAGAGAAAGAAAGGTAGAGGGCACCAAACTGTCAGCGGAAGCATTCCATTGGGCATGGAGTCAACACATCCTACAGGTCAAAGGCACTCAAGCTCATACCAGACCAAAAGGGATATAATTGATGGATGGAGGTATAAGAAAGATAAAAAAAAATAAGAATATCATCAAGTAAAGATCCTCTCTGCAAAAATGACTTAAAAGATAACTAGAACATAGATCATGAAAGGAGGCAATTACTACAAATCATTTACAGCTCATGAATCTCCTGCCTCATGAACAACCATTGATCTTCAATGCCTCCAATTCCATTCAAGCAATATGATAAGATAAAATGATAACAAAGAACACAAAGTATGATAAGAAACTCTCATGAATCTCTAATGGCAGAAATGCTAATTACAACAGGCCCTCGAGCTTACAATTGAGCAACTAAACTACTTCTCTAGCTCTCTCCTCTCTTGGATCATGAATCCAACCATTCTCCAAGAGCTACCTCCTCTCTTAAATAGAAAATAACATCCAAATATCCTTAGGAGGTCGAATCCCATCTCTTTCATTGGATTCTAATCCTTGGAGATAGGTGGCAGTAGTCAAAGAGACAAAAATCCAACAAACTGCTAATTTTCAGGAAATTGTTGGAAGTCATTAATAAATGGTTTCCACCTCACTACATGAGGTCTTTAAAATTTTAATGAAGCTAAAACTTAGGTGCAGGTTTCCCTTGACATATAAATGATCCATGAGAATCCATTCAAACTCTCCTTGACAGTTGACAACCTCGCAACAGGGCGAGTATCCAATCAGTTATGCAAAACAGAGAATTTGCAGCACATTTCGCAGCGCACTGGTGTTTTAATTGTTTCTCTCAAATTCCAAATTGGGTCATGCTGAAATTTGGTCAGAAATTCAACAGGGATATCATATTCCTCCACAAAAAAATTCAAAGAAGCCCACTTTTTCGTTTTGGTTTTATGATCAAATTTGTAACAGTAGCCACTACAGGAAATTTCGTAGCACCCTCCTATAAAACTGGTCTGTGATTCTGTAGCGCCTTTTATGTCTCTGGCTAGGTGATTCTAAGTGCCTTTTATTTGTTTGGATAGGTGGTTCTATAGTGCCTTTGGTATCACAACTACAGAACATTCTGTGTAGATGATTTTGTAGCGTCGGGTGCTACACAATCTCTGTGTTTTTCTGTGTGATGCAACAACTCTTCAAAAACACACAAATTCTTAGTTAATGGATTATGAGATTGTAGATACCTCCAATAGGTGCAATTAGAATATTTCCTTAACACTTCAAGTTTGCAAAAACTAATCACCATAAAAAATGGATCATCATCATCTCCAATTTCTCTCTACCAGCCAATCAGCAGATTCCTCAGCGCCTATCTAAACTAGGAGTAGAATTCAAATCTTTGATAAAACAGTTAGATATCTTTAATGACCAAATCTCAATTATTTCCTTTTAAAACATGGATTCTGAAAAATTTGAGATCAACTGACACCAACTTCATAAATGCAATAATGGTAATGAGGGAAGATGCACTCAAGATGTGCTACGAAATCTTTTGATTCACCGGTGTTGCAAAATGACCAAATTTTCTACTGCAAATTTCTGTGCTAACAGATACTATTGGATATTACAATTTATTGCATAGATTTATGAGTTGATATGATGATGGATACCTATGGCACGTGTGATTGATTTGATATATTTCGTGAAAATACTGATAAAATGTTAAGTATGACAAGGAAGAATTGTAGATATATGAGCTTCCAGAGTGAGTCCAGATACCAAACCCAAGATGGGGTCAAGAGATTAATTATCTTAGTCTAGATGTTACATCCCAAGATGGGGTCAAGAGGTTAATTATCTTAATCTAGATGCTACATCATTATTCTTCATATTGGTTTTGGATAGTGTTATTTGATATGCATCTCTAAATGTGTACAGGGATATGGATCAATGTTTCCAATTAAGATTACATGTGGACAAAGGTTGTACGAATGACGTGTGACATGTGTACTACTGAGAGAGAAGGAGTAGCATTCATATTCCTTCCTACTAGAAACTCCTTCCATGTAATAGGTTAGAGAATTCATGTGCTCACTCAAGAGGTTATATGTTGTCATGAGGGTAGGCCATGGATTCGGTCGCTCATGAGGTTTAGCTGAGGGGCACGTAATAAGGATAGGGATTCTTATTCCTCAATGACCATGAGTCTCTCACCAATAGTAAACAAGATGGAATTAATGATGTCTCACTTGTGTTACATCAATTCCTCCTCCATGTAAATATGTGTACTTGAAGGGTTGGAATAAATACAACTTCATGCTTGGTACAAGCTGAGAAGGGTTGGAATAAATACAACTTTACCCTTATTACAAGTTGTGAAGGGTTGAAGTGATCGTGGCCTCACCCTTGATACCAATATTGGTTGATATCTATTACTATGAGATAAATTATCATTTATATCCATGAAATTTAGGAATGAGATCTATAAATGATAAAAGTGCATTGATGGAGTTATTGCTCAAGTAGATAAATTTGACTCATTTAAATAAGAGGGGCATATGTGGGAAAATAGATTTCATTTTAGTATGGCCATGGGAGACACCTTATGCAACATAATGTTGGATGGATGTGATAGTGCTAAGATTTTTCATGGAGAATTGGGAAGAGTGTGGTATGATTGTGAAAATCCTGGTTTTTGTTGTGAGGATTTAACATTGCTCATTGGTAGAGCTGCATAATACATTGATGAACAGGGGAAAACTCCACTTTTGCTAAATCTACATTTCTTCATACAACTTTTGAAACTCAAGGTTCTAGGGGGGAAAGAGTACCCTTAGGATACGATAGGGTGGTCAATTGGTAAGTTCATTTTAATTGGCAAGAATAAATTTGGAGCAATCCCTTGGAACAAAATTTGGATCAATCCTTGTGATCAAGATCAATGGATCAAAATTCAAAAAGGAGGGACTTTTATAATGTACAAACCAAAAGATATTTGAATATGGAATTCATAAAAAATAATCTTATATTTTATTTCAAGTTTAGAGATGTCTATTTGAGTTTTGATTATCTAAAATTTGAGAGCTAAATATTTTTACACAAAAAGTTTGAACCTCTCAGTAGAACCCTTCATCAAGCCTATAGAAACTATCAAAATCCCTACATAAACCCATAGTCTTAGCACATACACGCAAAGTTGTCTATAAAAATTTTCATAAATTTTCTCATGGGTTATAGAGGTATGCATGCCCTACATAAAGACAAGCCATGCATTGTGCAATAGTTTCCTTAGGGAAGTTAACTCATGTTTCCTATAGTGGTATGTCTGCCTCTATTTTATGAAAAAATTTATTTATTTTTTTGGAAAGAAAAGGGGGTTTTATGAGTTTTTCTTCGAGAAAAGAATTGATTGAGTGAGTTGATTTCCCACTCCCCTACAATAGGAACTTCCATCAGATCCTCGAAGGGTGGATATTGATCGATCGAGCGATATCGTCATAAAGCCCTCGAACCTTCCAATGCACCTTTCAGAATTTTACCGACAAAGTTTTTCACCTTCCTTTTTTTCAAAAAGAAAATTAGCTCAATTATATTAATGAAAGTATAATTTTTTACATCTTCAAGACCCCATTGATGTTCAGAGCAGTACATGTCCAAAGACCATGCTCAAAAACCACATCACAAACATCCCCAGAAGGACAACAAAACCAACACACAAGTTGTAAAAGGAAAATACAAAGCAAGGCTAAAACCCCGAGGGGAGAAACAAATATGGGCTAAAAACCCCAAGAAAAACTCAAAGCACCTCAAAAACTCCATCTTAAAGCACCAACAGACACTCGGAAGCGAGTCCTCGGAAGCACGAAGATAACACCGGCAAGGAAACAGAGTCACACCTGAACAAGTAGACGCAGACGAGCATACAAAGCTCGGCCATCAAACGTCACCTTGGCCCCTAGATGCACGCCATAGAGTGGCCGCTTCCAAAAACAAAAGGTTATCCAACTGCTAAGCACCATGTCACCTCCGCCGCCATCGTCGGCCCCCTCAAACCCTCTAAGACCCTCATCTGCATGCTCTGGTAAGGTCTACCTCAGCCTCTAAACACTACAACCCACCGCAAACCCTTATATGCTTGGTCTGGAAAGGTTCACCGCAGCCTCTAGAAGAAACCACTGAAAGGCTGCGGCCAACTGTAGATGGAAACCCTACCTCTGAGCTCGGGACCTCCGTTGTCGTCGCCGCCGCCACTCTTGCTGGAAGGGGAAAAGCCCGCACTTCTACAAGGATACCAGGGTTGTGTCTAGTGAAGCCTAGTTGCAGAGCCCGCAGGGAAAACCTAAACCGACTCTCAAAATTGCCAATCACCAAATCACAGAGCTCCTTCAACTTCGGGTGCTTACTTTGTCGTGTATAGAAAAGACTCTTCACCTTGATCATTATTTTTTCACATTCCTATTTATTCAGGGGTGTAGCTCTCAAATATCCCTTACGTAGCTTCCTCGATGGCTTGAAGATTCAAGAAATCAATATTCCTCTCCGTTTTCCCCGGACCCAGCCCTCAATAATGGATAGTTCTTCGAGTGACCCTTAATTTAGAAGAGTTTACAACCATAAAACCATTTCCCCGCATTTCCCCGGCTTTCTCTGCAGGTACATCATGTCTAGGTATATTATAACCTTAGATAAAACAACTTCTTGACCTCTTTGGTTGATTGTAATCCTACATTTGTGATTAAGGAAAAAAAACTTGGTCATAAACTAGAAAATTATTTACTAATGTATTTATCCAACCCCTCAATTGAATAATATGTCTAGTTGTTGCAATGTTAAAAGAGTATATGTTTATGGTACGTTGTTTACAAGAGAAACCCTTAGATTGAACCTTTTATCATATTGATGTGGGAATCTTACATGTCAATGAGAAGAATGTAGATTGAGCTTAAATGCATAGTAATCATGTGAAATCTACTATAGTGAAACTTATAAACTTACAACTATTACATGTAAGATATGCGAGTATGAAAGAGAAGTATTTTACGCATCGAATAGGAATTTAATATTATATGTTGAATCGTCTTACTTTCATACTCATTCCGACCGTATAGATAATAATAAATGTTATTGTATTGTGTGAGTTTGTATTGTGTGGGTTTATCTTGTGAAAATAAACAACAAATTAGAAGGAGAATTTTATATACATCCTTGTCATATAGTGACATTTTGGTAATCTAATTTTGATACACAAATCGTGAGCCAAAAGATTGGAAGAAAATAAATTATATTATTAGTTTTAAAAATTGTATTTGAATATAAAAGTAAATGGAATTGTGAGCCAATAGATTGAAAGAAAATAAATTATATTATTAGTTTTGAAAATTGTATTTGAATCTAAGAGGAAATGTAATACAAATTGTAATCTAGCAACTTTTAAAGTAGAATATTCATCTGTGAAGATGTATAGATGTATAGATTATGTAAGGTTTAGACTCTATAATATGCAAAACTTCTAGAGGATAATCACTCATGGATATTGGGATGAGAAATTCCATTTGATTTGATTATAACATTTTGTTATGAATTTGTAGGGAAAATAATGGAATTAAAAATAATTGCAATGCACATTTGTAAAGAAAATGATATTAGAGACAAACCTTTAGTTTTTCTTCATTGAGAAAGTGTGAACCTTGAATCAGAGCTTGTTGGGCACAATGTCGCTCAATGTTTTGATCTTTCTTAATTCATTATATTAGTGATCTTTGAGATTGTATATGTGATTTAAAAAAATATAAAATTAATATTGGTACACTTAGTTAGCATAGTCCTTGGAGGGGTACTATAGTGTTCTCTGAGCATTAAGGAGGATACAAAAATCCTACACACTATAGAATCAGAATTGGTGAAGGTGTACATTGTAGGTGGAGTCAACCCCATTTCTCAAACATAAGTGGAAATGTTCTCCAAGGATGTATCCTTGGAGACCTTGGTGGCCCTAAAAACTGAATCCCCTAGGGGCATATTTTCTAGTTTTCTTTTTTTATCTATTACATTTTGTCCTACATTTTTATTTTTATTCCAATATGTATGGCATTATACATGCTAGTCCTTTAAAAGATGTAATAGAACAATCAAGTTTATGATGTTTTTGGAAGATACACTATGTATTTTTATTAGTAGGTTACGACCAAACTCTATAAAATTTGTATTGCATTGTTGTGTCGTTCGACCACAACTTTTTCTAATATAAAATATACTTGTTATTATTGAATTTGTTTTTTTTATCCCTACTTGAAAGTAATTTTGTTATTCCTACTTGATACTCATAGATGAATCATCTTAACTACGAGTGAATTCTTGACATGTTGATACTTCCACCCTTTCTAATTTATGTAATAATTTTCGAGGTGACATATCAGAACTATTATCCCCATTTTTTGGGATAATTAAGGAGATCATGTCTCGAGCCCCTCAGGTACATGATAAAGATGATAAGGTACAAGTCAGGTATTATGGTGACTGTCATTTCAATATTTGAGGCATTTAAGTATGTTGTATCTTAGAATGCTTTAGATTTCATGACAAATACTTGGAAATTATGCCTTTTGATATGTTTCACCTTGGTGTTTGACATTGTTCCCTAGTAAGTGGTCTTCCTCGGAAATGGGTTTTCTACTAGGAAATCCCTTGAAGATCCATTGTATTATTCCCAACCATACTTAAAAATTTCCATCACTTAAACACCCCATCTCCTTGTCTCTTGGGATTTTAGGGTGTATTGACCCAAGAAGGGGTTTTCCCTCATTCTATAGGAAGAAGGGGTTGAAGGCCTAGAGGGATTGTTTTTGGGTAAAAGATAAAATCATGTTTGTAAACCTTCCAGATGCTTCACCCAGGGATCCCCCGAGAAAGCAATGAAACACTTCTCTGTAAGAAAAGGGGGACCCACAAGAATAAAAGCTATAATTCTTAGGGAGTTAGTTGGAGGATAGGAGGTCTCATCATGAGCTGGCCTATCATGATCATGGGTACTTAATGGTATGACATTACCATCATATGGCCACCAAGCCAGGGTATTGCCTCTCAGTTGCACAACTGAGAGAAAGGGGGTATCATCATGAGCCAACCTTCTCATTTATGCAAGGTATTTGTGAGTGACATTGTCATTTATATGGACACCATGCCATGATAGTGGCCTTCAACTTATCCTTAAAACATGAAAGAAACAAGGATTGGAAAAATGATGGGCTTGGAAAAATCGCATTGCAAACGAAGGTGCCACACACCCTCTACAAAGGAACACATGAATGAGACACTACAACCCCTTGTATGTCATGAACCCCATGTCCATTGAATCTTGATCCTTAACCACTTCATCCACTTTACATGGCTTAGATAGGGATCACTTGGGAAACACTCCTTGACCTAGAAAATACCTACCCAATAGGACACCTTGTCAACCGTCCCATATCCAAGCTTGGCAAGTTGCATAATGTCTTCAAGCACTTACTTGTTTTATAGGTAATATTTGATGCACATGATTAGGTGGCCCATTTATTGATTTAATTTACTCATCGTGATATTTACTTGAGATCCTTGGAGGGCACGCTTATTTGTCTTTGCAGGACCTATTTGGTGGAGAATTTTGGAGGACCAATCGTAGCTTGAGATTCCATGGGGCTTCAAGACAACACGTTGGATGCAAAGGGCCCTCATGTTGGATGAGAGAGACATACCTTCGTAGGCCTAGAGGACGCTTTAGACGACATGACCTAGCCCTTGCATGCCAAAAATTTTGCCTAGGAGAGGCAAAACATCATCTTTTGGAGGCTTAGTGTCATGCTTGAGGGGCTTGAGGTGGTGATGACTACACATGGAACGTTTTGAAGGAAGGAACCCTTGGATTGTGAAGTAGAAGGTAATATTGTAGACACATGGCCTTTGAAGGCCCAACCTTATCATCTCCAATTCAACGTTTGACCTAAAAGTGCCAAAATGTCCTTCCTAAAGGTGACGTCACTCTTAGGGTTTTCATTCGTGCAAAAAGTAGAATTTAAAGATGAATGGTTTAATATTATTTGTGTAAAGAGGAAATATTAGGGTTGTTGACCCCTAATATTGTGGTTTACCCTAAAATTATGTGGACAAACTAAGTTAGTGACATTCTGTATAAATAGAGATCATAAGATCTCATTTTGAATCATAACTCTCCCATTTGGACAAGGATTGGACTGAAATCTTCGCTCTCTTTGGCTAGTTTCTCTCTTGTGATCTTGTGTATGGATATATCTTTGGTTATTGGTTGATGCAAGTGATTCACTAGCCTTGGAAGGATCTTCTTTGTTATTGTGGTGGCGTGTCTTAACTTTTTTCCTTGAATTGGTAAGGCTTTTTACATTGTGCTATCATTTGTTTTTCAAGTCAAGGTTTTTTGCTAGAGCTAGGTGGGAAGTAAAAGGGAATACACCCCCACCTTAGTCTCCATCATTTTATTCTTACATTTTATTGGTTTAACAAGGGTTTTCTAAGAGAAGTATAAATGCATACACCCTCTTAGCCTAAACCCTAACTAGGGATACTTTCCTTGGGGAGTAAGAGGATTTACATCCCCAAAGAGGTAGTGCCTCTAGCTATTTATTTCCTTGACTCCATTAACCCAATTATTAAAGGCACTAGTCATTATTTGTTGCATTGAAAAAATAAATTGTTTCCTTGGTAAACGTGAAATTTTCAAGTTTCAAAGTTGTCTCTTTGGGAAGTTGTTCATTGAGCCTTTGCCTCACTTGTCTCATTGAGGCATCCGCTTTCAACCATTAATTCTTGATATTGTTATAAAACTAACCTACATCCATTAGGCTACAGAAAACTAAACCTCTAACCCCTAATAACTCCTAAACTAACTTTAGGATTTAGCTTTAATTTTTCCCTAACTCTCTACTAACCCTAGCGCACTTATCTAGCTAGTTGGAAGTGGTTTTAAGTGGATGATTTTTCTGTTGTCAAGATTGGTTTCTTACAGCCATAAGGCTGATAATATCACTTCATAAAGATTTTTTTTTAGCCTTTCTTTTGTGCTAGAGTTATTGCTTAATCATTGATGAGTTGAGCTAGCTTTCACTAGCTTTGTCTCTTATTTATTTTATCATATGCTTAGCACTTATATTGCAACCTTTGTTGTCTTTACTGAGATGATATATATAATTTACTTTTCCTGCAATTAGGGACAACAAGATTAACTTGCTTTTTCAACTAACATATTGCAATTATCCTTGGTTTTCATTGTGTCTCGGGAAGGTACTTTACTCTCGGTGGGTGACTCAACTCTTTCGACAATCCTTAGACCTTCCCACTACTAAATATGAAAAAAATTGCCATGCTTTTTTGTAGCTATTGTGGCACTTCTTCGTTGAACTTTCCACAAAAGAAGGTCTTATTTTTTGTGGATCGTTTTTCGTTTCTATATCGACGACCAAGAACTCATCGTGGAAATATCCACGAAATATGGTTTCCACATGTCATTTGTTTGATAAGCATTTGTTGCATCAGTTTTTTTTTACAAACATTCGTTTATATAGTGACAAACATCTGTCTATATAGTGACAAACATCATTTTTTGTTTCCACGAGAATGTTATATTTGCCATGATTGTTTGTCACTATACAAACAGATGTTCGTGGAAAAACAAAAATGAAAATTTTGTGTTGCCACAAGAATTATATATTTATCATGATTGTTCGACATTGTATAGATGGATGTTTGCGGTAAAAAACAAATGAAAAGTTTTTTTTGCTATGAGAATGTTATATTTTCCACGATTATTCATCGTTATATAGACGGATGTTCATGCAAAAACTTAAATTAAAAGTTTGTGTTGCCATGAGAATTCTATATTTTCCATGATGTTTTGTCTCTATATAGAACGATGTTCATGGAAAAACACAAATGAAAAATATGTGTTGCCATGAGAGTGTTATATTTGCCACGATTTTTCGTCACTATATAGACAGAGGTTTGTGGAAAAACACAAATGAAATTTTTTTATTGCCACGATAATACTATATTTTCCACGATATTTCATCGCTATATAGACAGATGCTCGTGGGAAGACACAAATGAAAAGTTGTTTTTGCCACGAGAATGCTATATTTGCCACAATATTTTGTCATTATATAGATGGATGTTTATGTAAAAACACAAATGAATTTTTTTTGTTGCCACGAGAATGCTATATTTTTCAAGATTGTTCGTCGCTATATAGATGGATGTTCGTGGCAAAACATAAATGAGATTTTTTTATTTCCATGAGAATGATATATTTTCCACAATATTTTGTCGCTATATAGATGGATGTTCATGGAAAAACACAAATTAAATTTTTTTATTGCCACGAGAATGCTATATCTCCCACGATTTTTCGTCGCTATAGAGACAAGGACTATAGGTTTTTAAAATAAAATATATCGGCATGAAATTACTCATGGCATTGGAGAGATTCAAATAAATTGGTGACATTCTACATGCTAGCCACATGGAGGAGGTTGTATGATTGGAGAACACCTTACTTTGGATGAGGATAATTTGGCATTAAAGAGGATGTAATTAAGCCCTATACATCATGAGGTCCCATGTATTCTTGCATGGAATCATGGAACCAAGGCCAACATATCTGAAACATTTCCTATATTTACATCACGTCCACCTTTAAAGACTCCTTACTTCACAAGCAGTAGTTAAGTCAACTAGATCTAACCAGTCTTGAATCCTCTCTTAATACTTCTTTAAGATTGATATCATATATATAATTTTCATTATATATTGAAATCAAAGTTCAATACTAACTAGTTCCCCCCCCCTTGAATGAAATTGTTGCTGAGACATAAAAGAACCACCCCACTAACCTACTATCAATTCAAATTGACAATTAAGCATGGAAACTTGGTTTTGCTCATGCTAGGTGCAAGAGACACATGAACATAGAAGTATAGGAAATATGTGAACAATTTAAGTTATTTGAAAGTTTGTGGATTTGTGCATAAAACATATTCAACTAGATATATGATGTGGAAAAACAAGAAATTCCATAATATGTGAGAAGTGAAATGTTTGAAAATCTTCACCTATTAGGTATGAAAAATAGAGATGGTGATATATCATAAGTAGATGTTGTATTAGAACATTTTCTAGGCCTTTGTTTCTCTATATTTGCAATGACCATTTTTTTTTAGGTGAAAAGAGATTTCACACAATCATAAATATCTTTAGTATAATTCTTCCTACCAATTTTCAAATTTCTGCATACTCAACATCAAGATTTGACTAACAACCATTTTGAAGTTTTGTAGACCTAATCCTATTGGGATTTAATGCCAATAACATATATAGGTAGCATTCAAAATAGATTGAAATTTAGCGATTGAAGGAACCAACAAACAAGATGGACGAATGCAAATGGATTTATTTATAGCACAAATTAATTCTGAAAAAAAGAGTAAATGCACCAGTGACTGTAGATAAGATAACTAATGTGTAAAACTAAACCCGAGATCCAAATATTAACAATTTTTTTTCCTTTTAGTCATATCAAGTTAGAAACACTTCAAATATTAAAAGGTGAAAAACCATAGTCCTATATGAACAACTAATGTACACTAGAAACCTTTGATTACTTATTGCTACATTCACTAATATAGAAATCACATCCAACAATGTTTTAGACGCTCTAACCAGATTTGGTTCTCAATAAACATTTACAGAATACCATGTATCCATTGTCAAAGTTATATTTAGCAAGGAAGAGAATCCAATAACCCAACCAGTGAGGTACCAACCTAGAATGTTGCAAGCAAATCAAAACAACTACATATTCAAGAGGACAAAAATAAAGGTTAAAGGAAGTGAATATATCCCCAAGGTGTAATATGTTTTACAATTAAATCACTGAAGGAATGGCTTCTCAAGAACTGAATATCACACGTACAAGGTTGTAATGCCTCCTATGTCTCTAAAGTAGGATCCCCATGAATCAAATTTTGATTTTGTTTGTAGGTGGTAGGTATTACTTCATGCTTTCACCCAAGATTTTATGAAAGATCAGGTATATCAACTTTTATTAACTTTGTCTAGTGTAAAGAGTCATATATTTCTTAACCAAAATCCCATTTCATATGAAAATTCTCTTGCCAAATATTTCATTACTAAGGCTAGAGTCTCTACTAAGTAGAAATATCATATATAGGACTAAGCTTGCAAAAGAAGAGAAAAACGACAAAAAGAATCTAAAATTGTGCATTTGGCTTCTCAACAGGATCAAAAATGAGATTCATCCAATAATTAGTTTTCCTTGTAAACTCAATTGAATAATTCTAGAGGCAGATATTAAATACGATAGAAAGAGAGGGGGGTTATCAAGGTCCAAGTTCCTCTTCTTCTAAGGGTGGGAATTCTCCTATAAAGTTTTAAAAGCCTAGGTGTAATGTACCCCATCCACTAAATAATAAAAAATAGTTTAGCAATTTCAACCTCATGACCTCCAATTCCAACAACATGCCTCATCCAAAGAAAACAAGACAAAGAGAAAAATAACACCCAACTCTAGCACAAAGAATGGAAAATATCCACCATAAGAAAATCTTAGCATGTTAAAATATCCCACACACTCCCTCAAAGATTAAATACAAACCTAAACAAAATGGTAATTGTGTGAATTGTGTAACTCTAAATTTAATCCACTAGGGGGGCTTCTCTTTGAAGGGAATTTGTCTTGATCTTTCAAAGCCAACAAATGAGGTATTGTAACTAGAATTTGAATAGAGCCAGCTCAGGCTGCTAGAGAATATCAATGAGAGAACATGTCATGACTCATAATACAATAAGCTAGAAACATGTGATAGACCCTACATATTAATTTCTGAAGTTTATGTCATTTTTTTACCTATATTAATCAATTTTGTACTCTATGTTTCCATTTTCTGCAAAGAACGAAGCATTAACTTAGATTCCACTAGCCCCACTATGGATTCTAGCTTGAATTTATAGGTTTCATAAGTAGATATTTTACAATTGGTATCAGAGGCAAGGTTACAACACTTAGGGTTGTATGGGCTCAATAAAAATGGTAGAAAAATGCCTTGTCCCTGATATTTACACTGAGGACATTCTCATTAATGGAATTTGAAAGCAACAAAGATAGCTAACATGAGCAAGGTTGTGGAAACCATGAATATGATGTCCCGGAATGGGTGCATTCCTGATGTTTTTAGATACAATGCATGAATCAATGATATTCACATCACCAAGATTATTCTAATAGATGGCAACATACATTTTCTAGCATGCCACAAGAACAAGAAAAATCAGGGAAGACATATACAAGCATTGGAATCTCAACAAAATGGAAAAGGAGTGTAAGCTCTAAAGATGCAATTAGCCTGTCAATTTATGTTTCTGAAAAATAAAGAGATGAATGGGATGGATTCTTCTCCTTCAAAGTCAGGGAAGATTTTTGTGAGGGAGGAAATTAATCATGACATCATTGATTTAGATACGGAGAGCCTTGATCAGGAATTCAACTTTTATGTTGTTTCACCAGAGTTCAATGTTAAAAAGTATGATGAGAATCAATCTTATAATCCAACACAATTAGTTGTACCTAAAGATTCTTTCAGCACAATGTCTATTTTAATTCTAGAGTCTCTACTTTCTTCATAGAAATGAATTTTTAAGATAGCACAACCTGTATCTATGTCACCAGTGCTTTCCTTAACACCTTGGCTAGGGAGCTCTGGCCATAGTGAGAATAGCCTACATTTTGGGGGTATGCAATCTTTGGCAACACCATCCAATTCCATGAGTGAAATTCATACATCACAGGAATTCAAGTCAAATGTAAAGGGGGAATTCAATGCTAATAGTGTCTTCAATATTAGTCTGAAGATTTTGTTGCAAATGGACAATGTTGGTTCTGGGGGAGGCCCTTGCTCTTCAGGGCTTGAAGTTGTGTTGGATTTTATTACAAAAATTCTAGAAGACATTGTAACTGAGTAGGTCAATGTGACAAAAATTGTGAAAATTGTTCTGGAAACCATTCCTTTGTATGTTGGAGTGGATTCTTTATTAGTTTCCCAGGGTTTGTTCCTAAGTAGGCTGATGAACTTCATGGAGTGTATGATTTTACGTGACAAGGAAGAAGTCGAGAAGAAACTTGATAAGAATCATTAGTCCTCAAAATTCATGTACTTAGTTGGTTTATTGTGGATTGTGTATACATTGGTGGCTTTCTAAAGCTGGGGGGGAGCATCAAAAGAATTAGAATTTGTGTTTCCCATGTTGCAGCTTGCCAATAAAGATGGTTGTGTTTAAGAAGCAATACCAACTAGAAAAAACCTTCTCTTTTCCCAAGAGGAAGCAAACCAATATAAGTGTATATACAAGATTTATTGAAAAACACAAATCGTATGATAATGTATTTATTTTCACCTTCATTCTTAAGTTCCATTGGCAAGGATGACATTGTTTCACATATGATTTACATCTTGAAGTTAAAAAAATTGTAGTTGGTCTTCCAACTATAGATTTCTCCGGAGTCAATACATGCATAGTTATACAGTTATTGTTTGCTCACAAAACACTAATATTCTTCCCAAGCAATTCTTTGTGTGAACTTGATTTCATTGTTTTGGGACCAAAGTCAAAACAAAAAAAACATGGCTACTGAGGTTATCATGTATATATTGTTAAATCGTCATGCTTCTTTGGAGGAACTAATGGTCTCCAAACCAAACTAGGGGTTGTTAAATTTGGAAGCATCGACAGTCATTCTACAATGAGAGACCATATGGGCCACCCTGAGGCTAGTCAAGGAGATTTGGAGAATGAACCAGTCTTCTGAGGTATTGAAAAAATCAAGGGGGGATGTACAACCTCTATGATTCAAACCAAAAGTTAGGATGAATGAGATTGTATATGATCTTGTGAGACTAGCTAAGGAAAATAAAAAAATTCAAGATTTAAGTCTAATGCAAAAGTCAGGGGGAATGTACAACCTCTATGAGCATAGACAGTTTGGTGTAAAAGTCAAGGAGAACATACAACATCTGTGAGCATAGACAGAATAGTGAAAAATTCAGGGGGAATTTCCAACCTCTGTGAGTGTAACATCCTCGGCCACCAAAGTCGGTCCATTCTACTCTAGATAATTCTTTGATACCATTCTGTAACATCCCCAACCACCCAAGTCGAGCCATGCTACTCCAAATAAATCTATAATACCATTTTGTAACATCCCTGGCCACCCAAGCCAGGGCATTCTACTCCAGATAACGCTCTGATACCATTATGTAACGTTCCCAACCACCAATAGGCCAGGCATCATCACTGAGTAAACATCTTTTGCAGAAATATTCACATCTGAAGTTAACAACAATAAATAGAGATACATGAAACATACATGCAATGAAACACAAGATAACATTACAATAATTACAGACATGCACTAAAATACATCATTTAACCATTAAGTACAAAAAATATACTTATCTCTTAATTGAAGTACACCAACTGTGTGCAGACCTTCATGAACTTCCCAGCTGTAGACCACACTGCTCCTCACTCTAAGTAAGGTCACCCCCGAGCTAGGACTAAACTCCATAGGGCAAGGGATTCTTAGGCTAGGAAGGGACAACAAGAAGTTGCACAGTACAACAGGAAGGATTTCCTCCAAGGATCCACTTACACCCACAAGCTCACAGAATCTCATTCCCCACATGCCTATCCCGCCCCAGGAGTGTACACCTTCATTGTCACACAGTCCATCAACAGCTACACCTCCCTTTCCGGGGCTTCAACAACAAGCTGGATCAGGAATTCTTAGAGCTCTGTAGCTGCTACTGAAATCCCTCCAGAATAACTCACTTTCTCGACACACTCTCTTTTCTAGAGAGAGTTGCACACAAGCCTGACAACCTGCTACTTCCATCCACGGGCCTGAAAACCCGCTTCTTCACTCCCACTCCTCAACACACAGCTGTGGTGATGGAAGAAATAGAAACTGGACGTGGAAAATAGTACAAATAGGAAAAAATGCAGGCAACCCCCAGGGTACAGGTGCAGCGAAGGTATCAATTCGACTTGTTGCAGAGGTTCGAGGTGTTTCCGGAATTCCACAATGGTGTTCCCGGTTTACTATGTGCTTGTTGGGTGTGTTGCTCCATTGGGTAATGGATGGCCAACATGGTCCGAATGGTGAGAATCCTTGTTAATGGTCAAAATGTTCAAAATGCGCCCCCATAAATATGCATGCATTTTGGATGACACTTGGCTCTCCAGGAGCACGTTTCCCCCCCACTTGGAACTCGTTCATCTCCCTAAAGGAACTTAGGATAAATTAATATCCTCTTTACAAATTTTAGAATAATAATATATTATTCTATTAGGCTCTTAATCTTAGCCCGTTTTCCTCAATCTCTTAGCTTCCTTCGTTTCCCAACCTAGTGGAGTTCAGTCCCTCATACTCTTTCTTCTTGGTTGGTCTACATGCAGTGATGTTGTTATATTAATAATATGAATATTTACATGTACAGAACATGATCCTAGGCTTTAGAAATACTTGGCTCACTAGCCTAAAAAACATGTTACATTCATAATTACAATTGGGGCTCATCCTTTGGGTATTACAATCCCCTCCCCTTATTTTTTCACTATCCTCAGTGAAACTTAATTACACAACATCGGCAAGATTCCCAAAATATTCAACAATATGTGAGTATTATGCTTGCATATCATATTCATGCTCCCATGTTACGTCCTCAGGACCGTACCAGATCCACTATACCTTTACAAGCCTTATGGAACGATTCTGGAGCTGCTTGCTTTTC
>SNQJ01S0172675.1:0-18586 GCA_010110895.2 Picea sitchensis
CTGAAAGGTTCATCCCAAATGTTTTCAATGTTGCTGCCCACCTACCCTTTTCCATATGGACACAAGACAATGAAGAGAGTGATTTGGAAGAAAAACTTAATCAAAGATTGGAAGATCTTTGTGAATAAACTCATATTGTTGAAACTAAAAATAAGAATTCCAATTTGCAAGTGCAAGATTTCAACTTCTCATGTTCTTTATATGAATATATTTTTAAAGGTAAGTTTGAGAATGAAATTGAGGAGCTTCCACCAAATGCACAAGAAGATTTAAAACAACATACTCATGTGGAAAATATTGCAACAAATGATGAAAAGTCACGAGAGCATTGGCATCAAGAATAATTTGTGGAAGAATGTAGTCAGAACAATGATGTAAAAGATTTCCATTGCATGAAGGAAGAATGCTTCCAGGACATTGCCAGTGAATCAAGAATATCAAATACATATAAGGAGAAAGATGAAAGTATTTTTATATTGGAAACTCCTCTTTCGACCAAAGGCAACAACATTCTTGAGCAACCAAGAATTGATTTCATTGAATCGTGGTTTCGAAGCATTGTTGGTCAAGCAATGCAATCAGGTTTTGGGTACATTCAACGCAACTTAACTCTAGTATACTTTGGAAATTCTCCTGAAATCAATCCAAAGATCATCCGGATGCTTGAATGGCTCCATTGGAAATCTACGTAAACTTGAAGGTGTCCCTTTCCTCAAAGTAAGTTAAGGGAGGTAGATCTTGTTATAGTTTGGTTCTTCAGCCAATTTTTTGTATAATAGAGCAGTTGCTAGATGGATATAATGATTGCATGATCCAATGGATAAGAAGTTACAAGAAATCATTTTGAAGATGACTCCATAGCCTAGTGCAGAAGACGACTAAACCATGATTCCATGGTTTGTTGATAAATATGTTTGGAAACTCGACTTTTTGAGGCTATAACTTGAGATATAGAACTCTAAATTGCACTCAAGAGGACTTGTTGGAAAGAAAAAATGATGAAGATTGCTTCTATGATGGTTTCAATGACTGATAAATCAAATATCACGCTCAAAAAAATAAAACACAGTCCACTTTTTTTTTTTGCTAGTTTGTTTGTGACCAACGGGACTAGCTTGTGGCTGAAAAACCGTGACTCAGGGACATCTAAGCCGTCAAAATCTTTCGGGGATCGCACCTGGCCTGAGCCACACCAACCCTTAACATGGATGGATTTTTTGTCCCTGCACGTTTTGAACCGGTGACTTTAACATCATGGAGTGCCTTAACAACACACTCCGTCACTGACTATCCTGCACCTCAGGGACTAACACTGTCCACTTTTAAGAAGGAAATCAATTTAAAATTTTGAAAATAAAAGTTTATTTAAAAACTTGTATTAAAGACGAAATGGAAGCCACATCAAGGCACAAATTTTAATGCCAAAAATTCGTTAATGATAATTAAATGAAGCATTAATTAAAGTGGTTACTCCAAGAAGAAAAGTGTGTGGAAGTTCCTAGAAAGACCAAAACCATTTGAAACAGATTTTAAAAGAGACAGAGAACCATCCAAGAAAGGGTTAGAGAGAAATCAAAAGATTAGAATAGAAAGGTCCAACCATCAACATACAACCAAATCTCTGATCAACAAACAAAAATCTCCATTTGTCTTGTTTCTCCTTTTTCTACATTATTTTTCTCAAGGCTTTATGCTTGTATTTTTGAACTAAGTATAAGGATGAGTTCTTGAGTTTTTTTATTGTATTCTTCTGAGATTTTTTTCTATAAGATCATGGAGTATTTTATAGCCATATATGTGACTGATAAATGTAAGCCAATATTTTCTAATTTATTCATGGAGATTTAGTCCTTTTGTTTGGCAAGGTTTATTTCAGAAGCACTAGTCAATTGGTTTATTGAATGCTTTTTAATAAAGAATAGCCTTCATGTAATAAACTCCAAGAGCCACTTCGGGTCATAACTTTAATGATTCCTCAGATCTTGGAATCTTTGAGTGTGAGATTTTCAGAGTGTGATTATCAAAGTCTTTTCAATTTTTAACTGCAATACTCATTTAAAGTTCTTTGAAATGATTAAAACCACTTCATCCTTTTTCTTGTGAAAAGATATGGATGTATCCTCTACTTGCATGTAATTTATAGGGTTGTATAAATGATGTTGAGCATACATTTTTTTGTTGAAGACTTTCTTCATATATTTTTGTTTTTTAATAAATTGCTTGGTCCATTCAAGAATAAATTTGGTTATCAAGAACCATTTCATATATCAATTAAAGCAATAAATGCTTGGGGTTTGTTGTGTAGCATTCTCCCAAATCCAAAAGCATCAAGACATATCTTCCAGAACATACAGAGGAGTACCACCTCTATAAAGACATAGGGTGATATTTATCCTCATGAAGTTGTTGTTTGGATCTTAACCAATCTAAACATCAACATTTTTGGCGAACATACTAGGGAACACTTTATTTTCAAGATATCTGAGGGTGTTTTTTAGATTTGATTAAGGAACTATAGTCTCCATGGTTCAAAGCTTCAAAAAGAAGATTCAAGAAGACTATTGTTTATAAAAATATTATTCAAAGATATTTGAATGAGCTCAAAAAACTCCAAGAACCACCAAAGGTTCAGGAGGATGAACTCCCTAGCAATTCCATTAAGAACTCTCAAAATGCTCGAGCAACTCCATTGAAAAGATTTAAGAGTCTCAAGAAAATCCTCATGGCGACTCCACCAAAGAACCTTGTTCATGTCTTGATGCTCCTTTGTCTTATCCATCCCTTTAAATATGTTAGAAGTATATTTTCAAATGCTTAATATTCCTATTGAAAAAATTCCCACATTCTTTTCAAATACTTTGGAGGATGCAAAACAACACTTGTTTATATTCAAAATAACATGTGATGTTTTCAATATCACTAAAGATAACATTACATGTCGATTATTTGCACAAACTATGCATGGGAATGCTCATGAATGGTTATTTTCATTAATGCCTAGGACCATTACCATTTAGAATATGTTGGATCTTCATTCGCTGAAAATTTCATCCCACATGTTTTCAATGTTGCTACGCATCTACCGTGTCCCATATGGACACAAGACAATGAAGAGACTGATTTGGAAAAAAAACCTAATCAAAGTTTAGAGGATTTTTCTGAATCAAGTCATATTGTTGAAACAAAAAATAAGAATTCCAATTTGCAAGTTCAATATTTCAGCGTCTCGTGTACTTTATATGAAGATATTTCAAGAAGCAAGTTTGAGAATGAAATTGAGGAGCTTCCAACAAATGCACACGAATATTTTATCCAATATGTACATGTGGAAAATATTGCAACAAATGATGAAAATTCACAAGAGCATTGACATCAAAAACAATTGGTGGATGAAATTAATCAGAACAATGATGGGAAAGATTTCCATTGGATGAAGGAATAATGCTTTTGCGACATTACCAATGGATCAAGAGTATCTAATAAATATAAGGACAAAGATGAAAGTATTTTCAGATTTGAAAGTTTTGATCCAACCAAATAAAACAACATTCTTGAGAAACCAAGAATTGATTTCATGGAATCATGGTTCCATAACATTGTTGGCCAAGCAATGCAATCAGGTTTTGGGCACATTCAGCTCAACTTTACTCCATTATACTTTGGAAATGATCATGTCTCCTTGGTAGCAGCCTTGATATATTCCCCAATTCTTGAATTCTTTCCACACATCACTTGGATGATTGAATGGCTCCATTGAAGTCTACCTACACTTGATGATGTCCCTTTCCTCCAAGTAGATTAAGGTAGGTAGATCTTGTTTGTACATAGTTTATTTTTTCAGTCAAAGTTTTTCATAATAAAGCAATTGTTAGATCGATATAATGATTCCATGATCAAATGGACAATAAATTACAAGAATTCATTTTGAATGACCCTAGGTCCCAATCTAGAGGACAATTGAACTACAATTTTGGATTTTCAACAGCCCACAGGGAGTCATTGTCCCGTAGTTGGAGCCAATTGTTGATAAAAAATTTGGTCACCATGATTTTTTATTTTTGGAATAAAAAAAAAGTACATGAAGGAATAATTTATGCATGCTCACAAGCTCATGGTGTAGACCTCAGCCTCAGCTTCATCATGCATTTTATGGAATCAAAATACGACTTTGTATGCCCAAGATTCTTATAATTTTATCTAGAAGTCCAACAAAGAGATTGCAAGAACTTCGAAGAATGAAAAATTATCTAAGTGTTGTGCCCCTCTTCCCCTCTCATTTCTCCTCTCTTCTCATACTTAGTCATTTTAACACTTTCCATATTTTCTCCATCTCCATAGCTAACCACTTTTCCCTCTTCCACTCTACTCTCCATACTCCATATTCCACACTTGATCATTTTCCTCTCTTTTTATTCATTTTCTTTTCTCTTTCATATTTCACGTAATTGTTTTCATTTTTCTTTTCCATAATTACCACCTTACCTACCATTGCATTCACATAACCCCGTGAACTCCTCACATTATTTTAATATTATTTATTTTGTCCCAAGTTTTTTGGGCACGTGTCCCGTGAACTCCTCATATTATTTTAATATTATTTCTTTTGTCCCAAGTTTTTTGGGCACATGTCTAAGTGACATGTGGCATGTGATTGGGTGGTGATTGGATGTGATGTGCTAGACATTCATAGATTGACTGGGTTGTGACTGGGTGACCAAAATACTATGGGGATATGTATTTTTCTAAGGCACAAATAGTTACACTAAGACCTCCGTAATCTTCTTTGTTTCACATAAGTGATATAGAAGTTTTAAAAATATAAACACTAAATTCCTTATCACCACAATGCGTGTGGGATTAAAAGAGGGAGGATTTTAGTCAAGGGCTAAGATTGATCCACAAATTAAATGGATGGTTGCAAAGAAATGAACTTCTAGAGGTCATAGCGCAAGATCCGTGCGTCAGTTGTTGACAAACTATACCTCATTGGAAAGGTAATTCAATGAGGGAAATGATGGAACACGTTTTAAGGTACGAATTTGGCCAGAATGTTTCTAAAAATTGAAAGAAAAGTTGGTTTAGTTTCCATGGTTTGTTGATAAATCTGTTTGGAACCTCTACTTCCCGAGGTTATAACTTGAGATATAGAACTACAAATTGCGTTCAGGAGGACTGGTTAGAAAGTTGGAATTCTGAATATTTTTTATATGGTGGTTTCAATGATTGAGAAATCAAATATCATCCTCAAAACATTAAAACATAGTCCACTTTTAAGAAGGCACTCAGTTTAAAATTTTCAAAATAAAAGTTTATTTAATTTTTTTTATTAAAAACGAAATGGGCCCCACTTCAAGGCACGAATTTTATTGACACCAAGTCATTAATGATAGTTCAATGAAACATTAATTAAAGTGGTTACTCCAAGAATAAAAGCATGTGGAAATTCCTAGAAAGACCAAAATGGTAACAACTTGAAGAAGCATAAAAAAAAAATTAAAAGACAGAGCACCATGAAAGAAAAGGTTGGAGGGCAATCAAAATATCAGAATAGAAAAGTGCAAGTATCAACATGCATCCAAATTTCTAATCAACGAACATAGATCACCATTTTTCTTGCTTCTCCTTCTTCTACTCTATTTTTATCAAGGTTTTATGCGTGTATTTCTAAACGGAGCATAAGGCAGAGTTATTGAGTGTTTGTCTTGTATTATTCTAAGAATTTTATTTATACGATCATAGAGTATTCTAAATCCATATATTTTATTGATAAATATAAGCCAATATTTTTTAATTGATTCATGGAGATTTAGTCCTTGTGTTTGAAAATGTTTGTTTCTGAAGCACTACTCAATTGATTTATTGAATGATTTCTAATGAAAAGTATATTTCATGTAATAAACTCCACGAATAACTACTTTGGGGCATGCCTTTAATGATTTATCAAATCTTGGGATTTTTGAGTGATATTTTTAGAGTGTGTTTATCAAATTCTTTTCATTTTTAATTGCAATACTCATTTAAATTTCTATGAAATTATCAAAACCACTTCATCATTTTTCGTGTGAGAATATATGAATGTATGATCGACTTGCATGTGATTTAGAGGGTTGTATAAATTATGATGAGAATACATTTGGATGTTGAATCATTTGCTCATATTTTTTCGTTTGTTAATACAATGCTTGGTCCATGCAAGAATAAATATGGTTATCAAGAACCATTTCATATATAAAATAAAACAATAAAGACTTGGGGTTTGTTGTCTAATATTCTCTCTAATCCAAGAGCATAAAGATATATCTTTCAAAACATAAAAGAGAGTACCACCTATATTAAAACATAGGGGGATATTTACCCTCATGAGGTTGTTGATTGGACCTTAACCAATCTAAACAACAACATTTTTGGTGAATGTAATGTGGAACGATTTATTTTGAAGATATATGAGGTTTTGTTTCAGATATGATTGAGGAATCAGAGTCTCCATGTTTCATAACTTCAAAAAGAAGATTCAAGAAGATTGTTGCTTGTTCTAGATGCATGAGGTTTATAAAAATCGTATTCATATATATATATATATATATATATATATATATATGAATGACCTCAAAAAGAGACAAGAACCACCAAAGATTTGGGAGAATGAACTCCCTGGCGATTCCATTGAAAGAATTCTCAAATGCCCTGGCAACTCCATTGGAAAGATTCAAGAATATCAGGAAAATCCTCATGGAGGATCCACGAAAGAGCCTTGTTCATGTGATGATGCTCCTTTTCCTTCTCCACCAAGCCCATCAATGGATTTACAAGATGTGGCAAAAGGAAGAGGTAGCGAAAGGAGGAGGCAGCTGCATATAAGTCCTTTAAATATGTCAGAAGTATATGGTTCTTGTTATCGCACCATTTGTACCTCGATGTAAAGGAAAGGTAAATGGAAGGAAAAATGACGTAACTGGAGACTATCCTATCATTGTCACCTCAATAGGATAACTCTTTCAATTTAGGGTGGTAGGCCCAATGGGAGATGTCCCCGGTGACCTGGGGTTTTGAGAAGGAAAAGGTTTAAGGCTAAGCAAAAGTTTCCCCCTCACAAGTCACCATCGATCAAAAAGTCCAGCTAAACAACCAATAAAGATAAATAACAACCAGAAATGTACCTGCCCAAAACAAAGCAACAAGAAGCTATATTTTTCAAGGTCACTTGTTGGTTAGTACTTCATATAATCAAGGGATTTATGATATAAAGCAATTGATCGATAATATTGATGAAGCAAATCAATGATGTACAATAGCAATAATCACAATATGTTACTTCACAATCAATTCTTAAAAAGAAGCTTCACAATGAGAAAGAACAATTTATCATCAATGTCACAATACCAACATTCATTAGAAGCAAGAAATATTATGCATTTATCCAATATTTCAATTGCTTATAGAAGGATTAAATGCTGCAAAGTATAACTATAAATTAGATGGATAATGGAAACAATAACTTTAGTAGGTATTAGTAATTGTTCGAAGAGTTTGGAGATTATTATCAAAACACTCAAAGGTCTTAGATCATTGCATTCATAGGGAAAATGGAGTCAAAATAGTGGAAATAGTTGAAGGACGACATGATAATAGTAGGGCTAAAGAAAAGAGATTTTAACGGTGAAGTGTTGTTAAGCCAAGGCTTCAATCATCAAACCCTAGGGGAAAACGACTCACTAAGGTGTAGTAACCGTAGGCCTTAGTGCATTTTCCTCCTTCTTTAGCTCAATGACAAGGTAAAAACAACTTGAATTGAGAGCAATAGATAGGATGTTGCAATGGAAAGGCCCTAGCAATGTCTCCAACACAAAAAATGGCTCCTTGGCATATTCTAGTACCGAATTAAAATAAGGACACCAACATGTGCTTATTTCCTAGGGTTTATTCAAACAATTTCATTAACAAAATGTAAGTAAAACACTATAACCATTCAGGTAAGGGAAGGATTGTAGAAATTCATTTACATTCACCAAGTATTCACCAAGCAAAACCCTAGCTGTAAACCGTCCACCAAGAAAATTGTCAAAAATAGCCAAAATAAGCCACCTTCAACAAGTGCGCACTAGTAATTTCAGCCAAAACCCTAAAGGAGGGTGCAAATTTTAGACCTCACACAAGTGTGAGTGAAAGAGGATGAACATAAGAGAGTTTTAGCTCTCTTACTTATACCATACCAATGACCTTAATTAAATTTTAGGTCACAAAAGGTCGACAAGGCCAAAAATACATAATAATACTCTTTTACATTAAATGTCATGATAAAACCCTTAATCAAGCACAAATTAAGACGTCATTCCATTTTAGTGTGACATTATCCCTTTTTATGGAAACATTGGTCTCCTAGAGAAAAACGTTAGGCCTCCTTGGGCCTCCAGAAGATGCCACATGTGCCACAACTGCCACAACTGACTCCGAAAACCTCCACAGGCACTGGATGATGTCATGATTGTGCTAGGTGATGTCATGGGCCTTCCAAGACCAACATCTTGATGGAAAGGGAACAACCCCCCTGGGTACAGGTCTGATAAGTTGCTTATGGTGGAACGTCCTCCTCTTCCTCGGTGCAAACCCTATGACATGTCTTTGCCCCCTGCTGGTGTCTCAACATCCATTTGATGGGCTTTCAACCCCATGGAGGTCTGAACTAATCATCTCCCCATGTGTACCTATCCATAATGGTACCTGTTCATCGGGTATGGTCCTGCACATCAATAGATACACCCTCCATGGGATCATAAGTCACAGGGATCATAGCAATGTCAAGCACATCTAATCATCAATTTTATTAAACATGTGCATAAAACCCCTTTTACTCAGTCAAGTTCTCAAAGACATTATACAAATCCGCAAGGCAAGTTTGGAGGAAGTGACAGGGCATCTTACTGGGCAAATGGTCACTGGATGTGGGGTGTTTCCGGGAGAAATCAAATCCAAGCCATGTGGGTGGATAAGGTGGTAAGGGATGTCTAGACAAGGGGTGTAGTGATAGCAGGGAAATAGATGGATTGCCTGTGGGTGCCTCTGTAGAGGTTGAGTTGTACCTGTCATGTATGCAAATATTTCCAAGCCCATTCATGCCTTTTATCTTTATTCTTTATTTTTTTTTCTTTCAAGAAGCTAATCAGGGGACACTGCCCTCGCGTGGTGATCAATGGTGGCAATGTTAGCCACAAGCACTTTCATGGAAATTAGAAGGCTGGCTCGTGATGAGACCCCCTTTCTCTTGGCTATGCCACCAAGAGCCACTACCCTGGCATGGTAACCAGCTGCTAGTAGTGGCATACCGCTAGATGCCCATGGATCTAATAGGCTGGCTCGTGATGAGACCCCCTATCCTCTGACTAAGTCTTGTTTTATTACTTTTTATGGGTCCCTATGTTTCTTACTGAGAAGCATTTTACTGGTTTCTCAGGGATCCTTGGGCGAAGCATCACGAGGTTTCATTATTTGGCTTCTATCTTTTTCCAGTTGCTTTTACCCTTTGGGCCTTTAGCCCCTTCTTGCCACGAGGTAAGGTGCAACCCTTAAATATTTGGCCACCCCAATGCCCGGACCAATGTAATGGGATGGATGAGCGAGAGAAAGATGGAGAGTGGTAAGTATGGTGGGAGCGGACGATGGCTTCTCACGAATCTCCCCGGTGGCAAGTCAAAACCTATGGGCACAAGATTACTAGGGCATCCTGTCATTCCCCCCAGATATGGTCAAGTGGATAGGCATAATATCCAAGCACCCATTAGAAACAAAAAGAATCAAATGAATATATTCAAAGGTTTTGAGGGTCAGAGTGACACATACCATGATACCCAGACTCATTACCTCATGGAGCAAGATCCACTTCTGGTACAGGACCAAGCCGAGGTGATGGATGTTGTTGTTGATAAAAAGGTGGAGGCACCGAAGAAAAGAAAATATGAGCCCTACAGGGTCATGCTCAAGTCGATCTGGCTTTCGATACTCCATGTCTAGGACCTGTGGGCCTCGATATATAATCTCCTTAGTTATCCCTAAACTAGGGGATAACAGTTCTTTTCATTATTGTTTGGGACCATTACTAGTTGGGATCTGTTGGAAACTTGATTTGCTGAAAATTCCATACCGAATGTTTTCAATGTTGTTTCCTAGCCACCCTTCCTCTCCCATATGGACACAAGAAAATGAAGACACTGATTTGGAAGAAAATCCTAATCAAAGATTCGAACATTTTTCCTAATCAAGCCATATTGTTGAAATTGAAAATAAGAATTCCAATTTGCAAGTGCAAGATTTCAACTTCTCATGTAATCTATATGAAGATATTTCGAACAGTAAGTTTGAGAATGAAATTAATGAGCTTCCACCAAATGCACAAGAATATTTCAACCAACATACTCATGTGGAAAATGTTGCAATAGATGATGAATAGTCACAAGAGAATTATCAACAAAAAAATTGGTCGAAGAAATGAATCAAAGCAATGATGGGAAAGATTGTCATTGCATCAGATAATAATTCTTTCAGGACATTGTTAGTGAATCAAGAATCTCATATAGGGATAAGGAGAAAAATGGAAGTATTTTCATATTGGACACTCCTAAACCAAAAAAAGACAAAAACATTCTTGAGCAACCAAGAGTTGATTTCATTGAACCATGGTTCCAAAGCATTGTTGGCCAAGCAACACAATCAGGTTTTTGACAAATTCAACTCAAGTTTACTCCAATATACTTTGGAAATTCTCCTCATTCCTTGGTAGTAGTCTTGAGATGATCCTCAGTTCTTGAAGTAATTATAGAGATCACGTGGATTCTTGAATGGATCCATTGGAAATCTAACTACACTTGAAGGTGCCCCTTTTCTCCAAGTAGGTTAAGGTACGTAGATATTGTTCGTACATAGTTTGTTTCTTAATTAAAAGTTTTGCATAATGAAGAAATTGCTAGATGGAGATAATGAATCCATGATCCAATGGACAAGAATTTACAGTAATTCATTTTGTAAAGGACTCCATAGCCCAATGAAAAAGACAACTGAACAAGGAATCTTGATTTTCAGAAATCCACAAAGGATCACTGTCTCAGAGTTGGAGCCAACTATTGATCGAAAATTTGGTCACCTCGAATTAAAAAAATTATCAGAAGTAAGAATTTGTGCATGCTCAACAAATCATGGTGTAGCCCTCATTCTCAAAGTCATCATGCATTTTATGGAATCAAAATACTACTTTGAATGCTCAATATACTCATAATTTTTTCCAGAAGTCTGATAGAGAGATTGCAAGAAGAATTTCAAAGAATGAAAATCTTTCTAAGTATTGTGCTCCTATTTCCCTCTCATTTCTCCTATCTTATCATACTTAGTCATTTTAACACTTTCCATCTCTTCCCCATATCCATACTTAACAATTTTCCCTCTTCCACTCTACTATCCATACTCTATATTCCACACTTAACTATTTTTCTATCTTTTCATTCCTTACTCTTTCTTTACTTAACCATTTCTACGTTTATATTCTGATTTGGACCTTTCTATTATGATCTTTTGATTGTCCTTTCTATTTGGACGTTCTGTGAAGTAATCTTCACTTGGACAGACCGAGAATGTATTTCATCACCACTTCATTGTGACTGAGGCCATCTAACATTCGACAAGGGTTTGAAACGACCGGAGTTCTCCGTGACAAAATCCGGTGGCTCAAAGTAATGGCTCTCGATTGCTTCCTATGGGAACTGATAGTATCATTAAACAAGGGGTCTAAGTGATGTAGGTGGGAAGTGGATTGTATGATAGCCAACTCGCACAAGTTGCACCATGATATTGTTGGTCGCCACAACTTTTGTAGCAGAGGGGCTTGAGGCTTGATCTGAACACTATTCACCTTGGCTTTGTAAACAAGAGGTTACAATGGACCACTTCTCTAGTTGTGTTTATTTTTATTAACCTCTTGAGTCTACCCATTCATCATTGGAATCTTCATCACAACCATTTTGTGCTTATTTAGCTAGAGAAGTTGAGCCTTCCTCGAGATTACACTGATCCATCAATGGATAGTGATGAATTTTGTTGTCTCTAAATTTGGAAGTTATCCATCAATGCACAGCCAGTCACGAATTTCTTGGTCTCCAACTTTGGAAGTGAAAATATTTATGACACAAAATTATACACTAGCTGCTTTAGTATTATGTTCCCCACACTCGTGAGAAGATTTAGTATCTTGTTCCCCCTATTGAGAAAAATATATTACAAGGATCTAGACGAAAAATGTGACAAATTTAGAGACTGCGCAGAATTACCAAGAGACTGCACAGAAATACCAATAGAGTGTGTAGACAAAAAACAAAAGACTGCGCGGAAATACAAGAGATTACCGCAGACCGAAAAAATGAATGAGGAGAGTGCATTTCATCGAAGGAAAAACGACTGAGATAAATAGGCTCCAATGAAACAAGAAAATCAAGAACCTGACAAGAAATCCTAAAGACTTGTACAACTGACCAGAACAACCGGCAGTGTATAGTCATACATTGTTGAGGTTACAACTAACACTCCCTCTTGAACTCAACAGTTAGAAACATCAGCACGAATAATGACGAAATGTTGTCTCTGAAAATAAAAAATGGTTTTTCCCAATGGCTTTGTAAATATGTCTGCGAGTTGATCTCGTGAGCCACAAAATTGAAGAGCGATTTCACCATTATTGACTAGCTCACATATGAAGTGATAACAAGTGTCAATGTGCTTGCTTTTCTTATGAAAAACATGGTTTTTTGATAAAGCAATTGTTGAAGTATTATCATAGAAGATAGGAGCTGGCTCCTTTTCTGTATGTGATATGTCATTCAATAGTCTTCACAGCCACACAACTTGACAAGAAGATGACGTAGTAGATACATACTCTGCCTCTGCAGAATATATTGAGACAGTGGGATGCTTCTTTGATGCCCAGGAAATCAGATTCGTTCCCAGGTGAAAAACATACCCTGAGGTTCTTTTCCGGTCATCTAGGATGCCTGAAAAATCACTGTCAGTGTAACTAGAAAGATGATTATCCTCAAACTGAGTGTACCATAAACCAAAATTGAGAGTGCCAACAACATATCTCAGAATCCTTTTAGCCATTTTCCAGTGAGAATCTTTGGGATATTCCATGAACCTGGAAACAAAGATGCATGCATACATAAATTCAGTCCTAGTTGTTGTAAGATACAACATGATGCCTACTAAACTTTTGTACAAGGTAGAATACACCGTAGGGCCTTCATCTTGCTTGCTCAATTTTGTGCCTAGGGGTATAGGAGTTTCTGTTGGATTGCAATCTTCCATGCATAATTTTTTGATGATGTCCATTGCATACTTTTAACTACATACAAAAAACCCTTTGGTTGATTGGTCAACCTCAATCCCCAAAAAATATTTCATGATTCCAAGATCTGTCATCTCAAAATCAGATTGCATGGCATGTTTAAAGATGGCTAACTCAAGATTTCCAATATATATCATGTCATCAACATATAGACAGATAATCAAAATTTTACCTTGTTGATTTGTTTTAGTGTATAGAGTTTTCTCATTTTGGCTTATGTTGTAACCACTCTCGATCATGTAAGTATCAATTCTACTGTACCAAGCTCTTGGAGCTTGTTTTAAGCCATACAAGGCTTTATTCAATCGATACACTTTGTTTGGCTGCTCTTTGACTTCAAATCCAGGTGGTTGTTCCACATATACCTCTTCTTCTAAGACACCATTCAAGAAGGTTGAATTGACATCCATATGGTATACTTGTCATTTGTGTTGAGTTGCTATGGCTAAGAAGGTCCTTACAATGTCCAACCTTGCTACTGGAGGAAATGTTTCTCCATAATCAATGCCTGGTTGCTATGAGAATCCTTTGGCAACAAGTCTTTCTTTGTGTTTTTCAGTTTGCCCCTTTTCATTTAGTTTAGTCTTGTAAACCAACTTGACACCAATACTTGTCTTATGTTTGGGTAGATCAACAAGATCCCATGTCTTGTTATTCTCAATAGAGTCAATCTTTTGGTTCATGGCTTGAATCCAATGTGGCTCTTTAGATGCCTATTTAAAAGATGTAGGTTGACATGATATTAATGCAAAAATATTGTGCTTATTAATATCATCCAACTACTGATGGATTTCTCTCAAGCTTCGAGTTCATTGATTTTGGATTTCAGAGGATGAATTTCTTCTTGAAGAAGAGTTGTCCTAAGAACGTTCAGGTTGTCCTTGTACCTACAATCTTGTAAGGACAGGGTGATGTGTTTGTTGTCATGAATTTTTTGTGTGTTCAGGAAGTGGCAGTAATGGATTTTGACTGTCCATAGGGTGATTTTCAGACTCACTCCATAACATATTTTCAAGAAATTAGACATCTTTGCTGAGAATGAGTTTATTTGAAAGTGGATTCAAGAGTCTGTAGGCTTTGGATGTCTCATTGTAGCCAACAAAAAATGCGTTTCTCACTTTGATCATCAAGTTTCCTCCTCAATTCAGAAGGTATGTGAGCGAATGCAATGCATCCAAAGTTCCTAAGATGAGAAACATTCAGTTTTTTCCCACTCCATGCTTCTTGAGGGACCTTAATATTGACACTAGTGGTTGGGGATCTATTTAGGAGATAAACTGAACATGCTACAGCTTCATCCCAAAATAAATTTGACAGAGATTTCTCTCCGAGAAGGATCCTTTCCATGCTCATTATAGTCTGTTTTCTTTCTCTCAACCACTCCATTTTGCTGTGGAGTATACCGAGTTTTGGTTTGCATGATTATGCCTTGTGATTTACTGAAATTTGCAAATTCTTTTGAAAAGTTTTCTCCTCCTCCATCTCACTTGAATACTTTTAAATATTTCCCACTCTGTTTTTCAGCTTCAGCCTTGAACTCCTTGAACTTTTCAAAGGTTTCAGACTTGTGTATGAGGAAATAGATCCATATTTTCCTACTAAAATCATCAATAAACGTTAGAAAATAAAATCTACCACTTATTGATTTTGTTTGCATTGGTCCACATAGGTCAGTGTGAATGAACTCTAAGTGTTTTTTGGCTTGAGTGGAGGACCGTGGAAAGTTATTTATCTTATGTTTTCCAAGAATGAAAGACTCACATGGGGGATTTTTCTCTTTGAATATAGGTATACCTTTGACCATGGAGTTATTGTACAGGAGGCTTAGACTCTGAAAGGGTAGATGTCCAAATCTTACATGCCAAATCATTGTTTCATTGGGGGTGGATGCACTTTGTGCATATGATTGGGTCATATTTGCAGTTCTAAGGGTTAGGGGAAACATTCTATTCATAGTCATGTGGATTTAATAAATCAATTTTCTGCTGGGAGGTTTGTCATATATCCTACATGATGCTCCTTCAAAAAGTACCTTATGGCCATGTTCAACTAGTTGTCCTACACTTAATAGATTATGTTTCAGATATGGAACATGACAGACATCGTGTATTTCTTTCTTTACATCTTGTTTAGTGAGAATAGGTACAGTTCATTTTCCTTAAACTTTGACTAAAGAGTCATATCCAAGTGTAATATCATATGAAATAGAATAATCCATGCCATAAAGTAAATATTTGTTACCTGTCATGTGATTGTTGCATCCACTGTTGAGCAACCAAAGGTCCTTGTGTTGTTCTTCAGTCTTGTGACATGAGAGAAACATCCCATCTGAGGTTTCTCCTTCAAGATTTTAGACATGTTCTCTTCCTGAGTGTTGATCTTCTTGCTTCTTCCTGCATTCAGATTCATAGTGCCCATACCTTTTGCAGTAATAGCATTGTATGCTCTCTTTCTCACTGGATCTCCTCCCTGTGCCTCTTTGAGGCTGGAAATTCTGATTATGATCTCGATGTGTGTGACCTTCACCTGAGTGATGGTTGCTTGGACTTCTCCTTCTTCCTGTGGGACCTCTCCCTCTGTTGAAAGTAGTTGTATTCTGGTCTCATGTGACAACAGAGAACCTATTACTTCATCTGTTGAAAAATTTGACAGATCCTTGGATTCAAGGATGGATGTAACAACCATCTCAAATTTCTTTGGAAGACTTCTGAGGAATTTCTCAACAATCCTTTGATCTGGGATGGTTTCACTAGTCAACCTTATCTGGTTCACAATTCCCATGACTCTAGTCATAAATTGATCAACATTTTTAGACTCTGGCATTTTTAAGGTCTGAAAATTGTCCTCAAGGTCCGCAACTTGACTGTTTTGACCTTGTCATTTCCTTGGTAGGTTGTTCTTAGGATGTCCCAGGCCTGTTTTGAGGTAACAACACCTGTGATTTATGAGAAAATGGAGTCAACTATTGAGTTTTGAATCAAGAACTTGGCCTTATTCTCTCTTTTCCTTTGTTTTGCCTGAGAATTTCTCTGTTGATTGGTCATGGCAGCTAGATCTACTAGATATAGCTCCACATAGCCATCATCCACTGGATCCCAACACTCATATGCTTGTAAGAAGGATCTCATTCTGATAGACCAAAAATCATAGTTCTTCCGAGGAAGAATTGGGCCTTGTGATGGCCCTAAATTGTTAGAGGTGGCCATTTTTGTAAAAAACATTAAGAGAAAAAAAAAAAAAAAATATTAGTAATTTGGTGCCCTTCCTCTGGGATAAAAAAAATCACCACTGATTGAGAAAAAAATGTGGGTTAATTTCTAGTAATAAAAAATACCGAGGGATGGCGCAAAAAAACAAAACTTTCGATAGAAACCACCAAAAATATGCAAATCTTTTGCATAAAAAGATATCAGAGCTCTTGAGCATTGAGATCAAGATTTGTGTGCCCATATCACCTTCTTTTCTCTTTGAGATTTTCTCTAAATCAACAATCCACAATTTTGATGGGATCTAATCCCTTTTGGCAGCTTTGTGATCCCTTTGGTTTGGGCGTATTTCGCAGCTTGTGGAGATCGCTTCGACCTCACAAACTATTTACACAGTCACACTTATATTTGCGCTCGACACTGAAACTTATAGGGTCACTTACAGAATAACAGATCTTTTGTCCTCTCCTCGGATCCATAAGATTGTGCGATCTCCTCGGATATGGAGTGTGCACGATTTTTCACTTCACGCGCAAGCAAACTGGGTCTTCTGTGCGCTAGGAATACTGATACTCTATGCGATCTCCCTCACAAAGCTTTGGAATGTGCAACAAACCTCGTTGGGTGCCCTTTCATTGCATTGTGCAACACTCTTTCAAACACCAGAGTGGAAGGCTCGTTCTCTTCCTCCTGGGATCAGGTTGCTCTCCAGGCACAGTGGAGAGTCTCACTTCCCATGCTCTGATACCATGAAAAATGTGGAGACTGCACAGACTTACCAAGAGACTGTGCATAAATGCAAGAGACTGCACAGACAAAAAAACAAAATACTGTACGGAAATACAAGAGACTGTCGTAGACTGAAAAGATGAATTAGTAGAGTGCATTTCATTAAATGAAAAACCGCCGAACTAAATAAGCTCTAGTGAAACAAGAAAATCAAGACCCTGAAAATAAATCCTAACGACCGATACAACTAGCCAAAACAACTGGAAGTGTACGATGATACGTTGTTGAGGTTACAACTAACAAAATGGACACTTTCTCATGGTAAGGCCATGAAAACCCCTTGTGGCATGGGAAAATGCCACTAATGTGTTTCTACATATACGAGGGTGGTAAGAATTTCATCCACACTAACTTGTTAGTAAAATGAAAATGAAAAGATCTTTATCAAGATACATTTCTTAGCCAAGTTTTAAATGCGTAACCCGAGCCACAAAATAGCTTAGAGGATTTCTTCTCAAAAATTCACATTTTCATATTCAGATATTGCAATATCAATACAGATTTCAACAAATTTGGAATTACTCGATGATGGACTTTATGTATGAACGGATTTCAACAAATTCAGTATTACTCGATGATGGACTTTATGTATGAACTTCTTGAGTTCTTTTGGCACCGTTACTGCTACCTCCACTGAGGTTCTTGCTATCAATGTCTACAACAAATTGATCAAATTATCCACCATCAGGCTGGGGAAGCTATTTAAGGCTCTCCACTAACCTTGTGCCAACGTTGGCAAGCAGGTAAGGCTGACAAACCTTAATTAAATGCATGAGGACACGGGATATGTGCAACAAAGATAGGGAAAGACTACATGCAATATAACTCAAACTCTAAAACCTAAAAACCGTTCAAGCAAGACTATTTCATTACACAAGACATTGATTCTACATTACCTTTATGGACTTTCCATTGAAGAGAAAAGAAGACTATTTGGATTGCCTTGTTTAAAGTTTATATTTTACTATTATACAACTTGTACTTTGGATATCTTTACAAATCAACCATAATTTTTAATGTGATATTAAAGGTTTATAAATTTTTCTTTATTATTTCTCACCCCTCTCATTTTTAGAATTTCTTTATATTCTCACCTTTATATATGAGGTAATAAATTTTATAATTTTCAAATAAATATAGCTTGTAAAGTTTTGGATATATTTACTATTCAACCAAATTAATGTGATATGAAAAGTTTATAATTTTTTTTTTT
>SNQJ01S0172675.1:18596-33774 GCA_010110895.2 Picea sitchensis
AACATATGCATCGATCTTTGAACCTTATTATACCAATCTCTTAATTGTCTTGAACTGGAGTTCAATCTTTTTACTTCACTTCATCCACAAAAATGTTGGCATTCTTGATTGTGTCTTGTCATTGATGGCAACATAAGTCAAACATATACAATAATCAGAGAAAAAAGAAGATCACCTTGGGGAAGAAGAAATTCGTGATCACTGTTGATCACAATAGGATCAACAATGACCCTATGTTCCTAAAGCTTAGGAAAACTAGCATGCAGAGAATCCATGTAGAGAGTAACGAAGCACAAGGAATTAAGACCACAAGAGGGTTAGCAACTAAAGATCAGTGCATAAAAGAATGTAAAAACAGTTATTAAAAGTGTTGTTTTTCTTCATATGAGATATAATCAATATATTATTACAATGGTGAGTGTTCCATATATACAGAACATATGGTGACCATCCATGAAATGGTGTGCCCCTTGAATAATCAATAACTATTTATTATTATCATTTACTTATTATATATGATATTTAATAATCAATAATTATATTATTAATTATTATTCTAAGAGAATGTCTTCCCGATGATGGTCAAACATCAACACCCCCTCTCAATGAGGGAGACATTCTCCATCATGCCAAGCTTGTCTTTGAAGTATACAAACTTCACCCTAGAGTCATGACACTTGTCTGTCGATCTTGGGAGACGTCTCTCTCCCACCTGAAATGAGGAGAAACTCATTTTGCGGCTCTCCCTCTGAGCCAATTAACTCTCTTTAAGATCAGTCTCACTCTCGGTCCACACGTAATAACATATAGCATCTTGAGTCTTTATCATTCCTTGTCAAATCACCATGACTAGGACAAATACCACACCATGATCTTTCATCACAAGTACACACATGTGAGTGAATGTCAACTTGATGCTAATTGACACATGGAAAGCACTTCAAGCACCTCGAGTCCATATTATTCCTTGTCATGATTAAGGAAGGACTATGTCTGGTTCCATTTACCACAAGTGCACCTTTATGATAAATGTATCCTATCTCCCTTGGTCTGTAGCCCAATCTAGGAGAAGGTCTGCCTAATGTTGAAACATGAACACGTCCTCTTAGCTAGGGAGGTATCTTTCCATAGTAATACACAACTATTGTCCAGAGATACACAATCGTTGTCTGTGGTACACAACCACCATAGTAGCAAAAGGTTTGCCACGCATGACACTCCCATGTGGACTTCTAGAGGATACTCCCTCTAGGAACACTTAGGGTCAACTCCCCATAGTGTGTGATGTCAAGGTCAACTCCCTTGACATGTCCTCATGTGATATCCACAAGGGATGTGTCCTCATGTGCTCTCCATAAGGGACGTTGGGATATAAGCCCAAACACACTTATCCCTTCTCGAATAAGTGTCCTCACAGATCAACTCAAATCAATTCACATAGGAGTACGATCTGGATAATGTTTGTCACACATGGAACTCCCATGTGGACTTCTAGAGGCTACTTCCTCTAGAAACACTAGGGTCAACTCTACATAGTGTGTGACGTCAAGGTCAACTTCCTTGACACGTCCTCATGTGTTGTCCACATGGGACATTGGGCCATAAAACCAAACACACTTATCCCTTCTTGAATAAGTGTCCCACTTATCCCTTATCGAATAAATGTTATCACATATCAACTTGACTCAATCACAGAGGAGTACGATCTGGAGAATGCCTCAAGAAGCTACAAATATCAACACTCCCTCTTAGCGAGGGAGGCATTCTCTACCATGCCAAGTTTGTCATGAAAGTACTTAAACTTTGTCCTGGTTTGGTAAGAACATTAACAACCTGCTCATTTGTAGGAAGGTACTGCACCAATACTTCCTTCCTCTGCACCATGTCTTGGATATAATGGTACTTGATCTCAATGTGGTTTGATTTATCATGAAACACTATATTCTTCTGAGATCTTCACACAACTTTGGTTACCATAATGAATAATGGTGGAATCCAGCACATGTTCAAATAAATATGCAAGGAGATTGTGAATCCACATTGCTTCACAGAATGACATACTTAATGCAATGTACCGTGCTTTTGTTGTGCTCAAAGCCACATAAGTTTGTTTCCTGCTACATCAGGAAACCATGGAAGATCCCAAAGTGAAGCTGTAATGTACCTCTAATTTTGCCATAATTTTTTTTTTTATCCTACAACACATTTCTCTTCAATTTTGTCTTAACAACTTCGAAATTAAGAGGAGGCGAGATTCAATTCCTGTCCGCGATGACATTATCACACTAATCTAGTTTACTTTGAACAAAAAAGTTATGTGGGTAATTCTTCAAAATTCTATCAATTCCCTTTTCAAACTACTCCCAGTATGCTTATATTATGCTTATAGATATATATTTAGGTAGTGTCTAAACTTAGGACTTATAGTCCATCTCTCTCCTTTAGACATGAGTTCCTATGCTTGCGTACATGACTATTTGTCTGACTTTGAAATAAATTTCATACAACATACATAAAGTAACAGGGTCGAGGACATATCCCTTATCGGAATATAAGAGGTTTGATCTAAGATGGTTGGCATCATTTGGTATGGTTCCACTCGTTAATAAAGAGTTCCTTTGAGTAGTCGTGAATGGGTTCTTGCCAGTCCCCATTATACAAGGCTTGGGTGATGATTTCCAAACTAAACCTTTGATTAACTCGCCCTTAACTAAACGCTCTCTTAACGAAATCTCAACTGAACGATATGTTTAACTGCAACGAATGGTTGGAGTGGACGTACTCCACTAGCCGTATCATGAAGGGACTGTCATTAACTTCACAATTTTCATGATGAGGGAAGAAGGGTTTATTTGTCAAAAAAGTTAAATCTCTGCACCTAAAAATTAATGGATATCTCGTGCATGCAAATTCTGATGGTTTCACTTGACCTTTCCTCCTATCTAGTCACGAAAACACTTCCCCTTCACATGGAAAGACCATCATTCATACCCTCAAAATTTAATCGGTCTAGCATAGATCCTCTTAGGGTTTCGTGAATTTTCTATTGTCAATGTGAAGTCCGCCGAAAACGGTTCTGCATATTAACATTCTCCACAGGAAGGGTTGTCGACTTGGTGGGCGTTATTCGGTGGAATAGTCGGCTCTATTCACCCCAAGGACACTTTATGAAGCTCAGGACATGGCTACAATAATTGAGCAAAACTGTCCAAGATAAGATACCTCTATACCTCAAGTACTCTTAGTAGGGAAAGTTTGTTTGCCTTTGAGAACTTCATTGTTGATTTCCAAGAAGAAGGAGAACAAACCATAGATCAACATAGGATTGTTGAAGATGCAGTTGAGGAGTTGGAACCCGAACAAAATGACGAAATATCAACATGCCCTCCTCTCTCTGATGAGGCCATCCAAGATCCTATTTCTCCTGCACAACAAAAGGATGATGAGGTTAGTTGCTTTCCTTTTCAGAATTTCGATGACACCTTGTTCCATGATTCAGAAAATGAAGGAGAAATGAAAGCCTTGAATGAAGTGGATATTCCTTGTTGTACAATTGAAGATGAAGGGGGTAGTTCATGAGGATGAAACAATGATGCATGTTGAAGACACCAAGGTCATCAAAGATCCTGCACAAGAAGAAACAATAAGTTGCCATCCTCTCCAAGATTTTGATGATTTTCTACTTTATGATTTGGGAGATGAGTAGGAGATGGATGGGCCTTTAAGTGTTTTGAATCCTCCATGTTATGATACTGATACTGACATAGTTGATTTTAATTAGTTCATACATGTTGGAAGACGTAAATGGGATGTAGTTGATTTTGATATGGACCCTATTTACAACATTGAGAAAAATTTCCAAGTGTTTCCTTCACAGTTATCATGATAGATTACTTTTGTTTTTTGGTAAAAAGGGGATGATATATTTACCAATGCTCCCCAAACACCCAAGGTTGGCCTAGTACCATGTTATCCTGACGATTTTCGGTCTTACCTTAAGGGTTTTCATGAGTAATCCTCCGAGCACTTGGAGTTATTCTATGAAGATAATTATCAACCACCATTGTGCTGAGGTTTTGATAGGAGTAAGAACATTGTTTGCCTAAAGAAGGATTCTCATGACATCTTTCTCCAACCACCTCTTACTACTTTACCTTGTTGTATCATTAAAGGTGTAGTTGGGAATTATATCTTTTGTATTGAGTTTCTTGTGGGGTAAACCCTAGAATCCAAGGGTTGGTTGAATACTTTCTTCAAGTGGATTGAGTACTTTCCTCAGAGATTGACCTGGCACGATTTTATCTCTCCCACCTGCCTCCATGCGTTAGACTTTGTGATTTCCGATGATACGATATATACTCTAACCCATGTCATTTTTGTGCTTGACTTATCACTGATTTTGTTTATAATGAAGCACAAAGGCATGTATTGTGGGACGTTGATGGATTGGTTTCGCTGGTCGTTTGACTATACCCAACATCCAACCAACATGTAAGTGCAGGTAAGTAGCTAGGCATTTTGCATTCATTGTATATAACATTGCATTGCATGTTAGAGTGTATATATATATATATATATATATATATATATATATATGAACCTGGGTGATATCACCACCCCAAATAATTACTAATAGTTTCTATTGAGATGAAGCAGGTTACAAGTTATTCCATATATACTGATGTTCTCATGCACTCTACGGTGAGCACATGTCCCCGAGTTGGAGCTAGCTGTTATCCCCCACTTTTAGGGATAACTAAGATATCATGTCTCGAGGCCCACAGGTCCTAGCCATGGAGTACCGAGAGCCATATCGACCTGAGAATGGCCCTGGAGGGGCCATCCTTTCTCCCTTTCAACACCTCCTCTTTGTCAGCAGCAACAACATCCATCACCTTTAGCTTGGTCCTATATCAGAGATGGTTCTTGCTCCATGAGGCAATGCATCTGGGTATTATGGTATGTGTCACTCTGATCCTCAAAACCTTTGAATATGTGCATTTAATTCCTTTTGTTTCTAGCAAATGCTTGGATCTTATACTTGTCCACTTGACCATGTCTGGGAGGAATGACAGGATGCCTTAGTAAGCCTGTGTCCATAGGTTTTGAGTTTTCACTGGGGGGATTTATGAAAATTCATCATCTACTCCCATTATATTACCACTTTTCCATCTTGCTTCCCACTCATCCATCCCATTACATTTGTCCGGGTATGGAGTTGGCCAATCATTTAAGGGTTACACCTTGCCTTGTGGGAATAAGGGGCTAAAGGCCCAGAAGGTAAAAGCAAGCTGACAAAATATAAAAGATTAAAACATAAAACCTCGATATGCTTGGGTCAAGGATCCCCAAGAAAGCAGTTAAAAGCTTCTCCGCAAGAAACAATAGGGACCATTAAAAATAATAAAACAAGACCTAGTTAGAGGATAGGGGGTCTCATCATGAGTCATCTTATTAGGTCCATAGGTACCTAGCAATATGACACTACTAGCAGTTGGTTACCACGCTAGGGTAGTGGCTCTTGGTTGCATGGCCAAGAGAAAGTGGGTCTCATCACGAGACAACCTTCTCATTTCTGTGAAAGTACTTGTGGGTAACACTGTCACCACTGGTCACCACGGCAGGGAAGTGTCCCCTGATTAGATTCTTGAAGAAAAAAAAGAAAAAGAATAAAGAATAAAAGGCATGAATGGGCTTGGAAACATTTGAATCTAGGAGAGGTGCAACTCGCCTTCTACAAAGGCACCCACATGTAAGACCTGCATTTTCCTTCTTTCACTACACCCCTTATCCACCTCACCCATTTACATGACTTGGATTTAATCTCTTTCGGAAACATCCCTTTTCTAGTGGACACTGGCCCAATAGGACACCCTGTCACCTCCTCCAAACTTGTATTGCAGAGTTGTATAATGCCTTTGAGCACTTGATTGGGGTAAAAGGGGTTTTATGCACATGTTTAATAATATTGATGATGAGATGTGATTGGCATTGCTATGATCCTTGTGACTTATGAGCCCATCGAGGGCATAGCTTTTGATGTGCATGATCATGCCCAGTGGAAAGATACCACATTGGACAGGTACACATGGGGAGATGATTAGTTCAGACCTCCATGGGTCTGAAGATCCCACTAGATGGATGTTGAGACCCCAACATGGGGCATAGATAGGACAGAGGGGTTTGCACCAGAGAAGAGGAGGACGTTCCATAGAGGTACCCTGGCAGAGCCTTACCTAGGGGGGTTTTCCCCTCTTCATTGGAACGTCATCCAACTTCATGGACGTTTTAGGGATAACAAAGATATCATGTCTCAAGGCCTAGAGTTCCTAGGCATGGAGTACCGAGAGCCAGATCGACTTGAGCATGGCCCTGGAGGGCCCATATTTTCTCCCTTTCAGCACCTCCACTTTGTCRGCAGCAACAACATCCATCACCTTCATCTTGGTCATGTATCAGAGATGGTTCTTGCTCCATGAGGTAATGAGTCTGGGTATCATGGTATGTGTCACTTTGATCCTCAAAACCCTTGAATTTGTGCATTTAATTCCTTTTGTTTCTAACAAATGCTTGGATCTTATACTTGTCCACTTGACCATGTCTGGGGGGAATGAAAGGATTCCCTAGTAAGCCTTTTCCCATAGGTTTTGAGTTGTCACTAGGGGGATTTATGAAAAGTCATCATCCTCTCCCATCATATTACCACTTTTCCATCTTGCTTCCTGCTCATCCATCCCATTACATTTGTCTGGGCATGGGGTTGGCCAATCATTTAAGGGTTTCACCTTGCCTTATGGGAAAAGGGGCTAAAGGCCCAGAAGGTAAAAGCAAGATGGAAAAAGATAAAAGATTACAAAATAAAACCTCGAGATGCTTTGCCCAGGGATCCCCGAGAAAGTAGTAAAAATCTTCTCAGCAAGAAACAAGAGGGACTTGTAAATATAATAAAACAAGACCTAGTCAGAGGATAGGGGGTCTCATCACGAGACAGCCTATTAGGTCCATGGGTACCTAGCAGTATGACACTACTAGCAGCTAGTTACCACGCCAGTGTAGTGGCTCTTGGTTGCATGGCCAAGAGAAAGGGGGTCTCATCACGAGTCAACCTTCTCATTTTTGTGAAAGTACTTGTGGGTAACACTATCACCACTGGCCACCACGACAGGGAAGTGTCCCCTGATTAGCTTCTTGAAGAAAAAACAATAAAGAATAAAGAATAAAAGGAATGAATGGGCTTGGAAACATTTTCATCCAGGACAGATGAAACTCGCCTTCTACAAAGGCACCCACAGGTAAGCCCTACGTTTTCCTTCTTTCACTACATCCCTTATCAGGGAATCCCTTATCCACCTCACCCATTCACATGACTTGGAGTTAATCTCTTCTAGAAACATCCCTTTTCCAGTGGACACTAGTCTAATAGGACACCTTGTGACCTCCTCCAAACTTGTATTGCAGATTTGTATAATTCCTTTGAGCACTTGACTGGGGTAAAAGGGGTTTTATGCACATGTTTAATAATATTGATGATGAGATGTGATTGACATTTCTATGATCCCTGTGACTTATGAGCCCATGGAGGGTGTAGTTGTTGATGTGCAGGATCATGCCCAACAGAAAGGTACCACATTGGATAGGTACACATGGGGAGATGATTAGTTCGGACTTTCATGGGGCTAAAGAGCCCACCATATGGATGCTGAGACCCCAACAGGGGGCAGAGACAGGACATAGGGGTTTGCACCGGAGAAGAGGAGGACGTTCGATAGAGGTACCCTGGCAGAGCCTTACCTAGGGGGTTTGTGCCCTATTCATTAGAACGTTGGCATTGGAAGGCTCAGAACGTCACCCAGGAGGCTCATGACATCATCCAACTTCATGGACATTTTGGGAGACAGTCATGGTGGTTTGGCATGTGTGGCAGGTTGGAAAAGCCCAAGGAGGGATAACGTTTTTCTCCAAGAGGTTGCATTTTCCCCAGAAAGGGATAACGTCATCCTAGGAGGGGCATGACATCTTGCTTTTTACTTATTAGGGTTTTAATTTATGACATTTAATGTAAAACAATATTATTTGGTATTTTGTCTTTGCCGGCCTTTTGATGACCTAAAATTTAATTAAGGACATTGGTATAGTATATATTAAGGGTTTTTACTCTCATTTTTTCATCATCTTTCACTCACAGATTATTGAGGTCTGAAATTTGCGTCCTATTCTAAGGTTTTGGCTGAAATTTTGAGGTGCACTTGTTGAAGGAAGACTTTTCTTGGAATTTTTGGAATTTCTCTTGGTGGAAGGTTTACAACTAGGGTTTTGCTACATGGTTTCTTGGTTTATGTTAGTGAATTTCTTCAACACTTCTTAATTGAATGGTTATAGTATTGTTTACTTGCATTTGTTATTATAATTTGTTGAATTAAACCCTAGGTGACAAGCACATGATAAGGTCCTTGTCTCATGTCCCTACTAATATTAAGACATATTTGATTTGTTGAAGTAAGATAGAGCCTTGCCATAGAAACACTCTAGCCATACTCTACTAGATAGCCATTTTTTCCTTTTCATTGAGCTAAGAAGGAGGAACACACATCAAGGCCTAGGGTTTCTACAGCTTGATGAGCCGTTTTCCCCTAGGGTTTGTTTGATGGATCCTTTCCTTAGCAACACTTCATCTTCCAACTCTCTTGTCTTTAGCCCCATAAATTTTTGCTCAAGCTAGCCAATTTCATCTTGCCAATAAACTAAAGAAGGAGAAGAAAGCACTAAGGCCTAGGGTTTCTACACCTTAGTTTGCCTTTCTCCCCTAGGGTTTCATTGTTGAGGCCTTGCCTTAGCAACACCTCAACATTTAACCCTCTTGTCTTTGGTATTTTCATTATTATTTAATCCTTCAACCTTTGCAACCTCTTTTGACCCCATATGCCCTAGTAGGGCACTGATCTAAGACCTCTTGTATTGAGTACCTTGATCACAAACAATTTCTAAACATTCTTGAAGAACCTTTAACTACTTCTAACCCTAGCCTAGACTAATTCTACTAAACCTATTGTTGTCGTTCCCTTCTTATGCTATAAACACCTCTATGCAACATTTGTTTTACCTTTAAAGCAATTGAATGATTGGTCAAGGCATTGTTTCTAAAGTGTTGGAATTGTTACACTGATTTCCATTCATATTTGAAGTTTCTCTAGCATTTATGAAGTGATATTGTAATCATTGCTATTGTATAAACATTGATTTATTTTGTCAATATTATTGCTCAATTGCTTATTATCAGAAAGTCATGATTATCTGAAGTAATAATCAACAAGTAAGCTTGCACATGTAGTTTCTTTGTTTCTTTGTCTCGGGAAGGTACACTGTTTAGTTAGTACTCATCTTTATTGGTTGATTAGCCAAGACTTTCTGATCGGTGGTGACTTGTGAGGGGGGAATTATCATTTAGCCTTTAATCCTTTTCCTTCTCAAAACCCCAGGTCACCGGGGACATCTCCCATGGGCCTTACCTCTGTAAACAGAAAGAGTTATCCCATTGAGGTGACAGTGGTGGGATAGTCCCATTTATGCCAGTTTGACCTCCTTTCATGCATCTCTTACTTTGACTAAAATCTGTGCGATAATAGTTCCCACTTGGGAATCTGCTGAAGCTCCGGTGCTGGCTCCTCATATGGCTATACTACATGCTCAACTGCATGTACAAAATCCTCTGAATATGAGTCTGAATATGTAGCATCTGAGTGTACATAATCATCATCACTAATGTCTAGAACTGATGGAAGCACAAGAGTACCTTCATGTTGGATTGGTGGTGCATGAAAAGAAATCTCCTCAAGTTCAATACTATGCTCAATGATGAGCCAGTCTGTAATGGGATATATCAACCTGTACCCCTTCACATCATTTGTATATCACATAAATATGCAAGGCGTGCTTTTTGGATCTAATGATTTCCTCTTTTTAGAAGGAAAATGGGCCCATGCGCGAGATCCAAAGATGAATAAGTGTGTGACATCTGGTTTGTAACTTGTCCAAGCCTCAAAATGTATCATGTCCCCAATAGATCTATGAGGAGATTTGTTTTGTATTTAAGAAACATAGTTAAGTGCCTCAACCCAAAGCTTGGAAGGAAGAGACCTTGCATGCAACATGAAATTGTTCATCTCCTTGACAGATATGTTCTTCCTTTCAACAACTCCATTCGGTTGTGGAGTGTATGAAATTGTATGCTGCAACTAGATACCAGCCTTAAAAAAAAGATTATGATCATCTTTGTTGATGTACTACCCCCCATTGTCTGTACGAAGGATTTTTATCTTCTTCCTAGTCTGTGCCTCTACTATAGCTTTGAAGTCTTTGAGATGCTCAAAAACTTCAGACTTTTTACTGAGAAAATAAACCCAAGTATAGTGTGAGTAATCATCAATAAATGTGAGGAAATACCTTACTTTGTTGATGGATTGATGTCGAAATGGACCCATGACATAATTGTGAACAAGATCCAAGGAAGAGGAGTCTTTATTTTCCTTCCCCTTTTCAAACTTCTTTTTAGGATGCTTTCGAGGAATACATCCTTCACAAACCCCTTCAAAAAGTGAATATCTGGCAAACCTTTGACCATTCCTTGCTTGGAAAGTCACTACATGTATTTAAAGTTTAAATGACCAAATCTCTCATGCCATACTCTGTTACTATCATCAACATGCATTAGTAGTAAAGAGGAGTCATGGTCAACAAACTTAGTGAATTTATACAACCTTGATTTGTGATCTACCTCACCAATTGCAATAATGGAATTGTCATGCATGTCAAGTACAAAAACTGAAGTTGATGTAAATTCAAGCTTTTTTCTTGTTTGAGTGATATGATAAACTAAGAGCAGATTTATAGAAATATTTGGAACATATAAAACATTCTCAAAACTGCCATTAGGGAGTTCCACTCTTCCTTGTACTTCTATTTCTACTGGAGTATCATCGCCCATAAGAATAGGGGGTCATGAGCATAAAATCAAAGTAAAAGCTTCCTCGTTGGATGCGATATGATGTGATGCACTTGAATCTATAATCCATGAATTAGAGGAGGAATTAAATTCAATAAGAGCATGATGATTACCTTTCTTAGGAGCATGATCTTCTTCCTTTTTCTTCTTGGCTCCTTCAAAAATGAAGTTTCCAAGGTTGTTATTTTGATGTACCTGTGCCATAAAATCAATTTTCTTCTTCATGCATGTGGATTCTTTATGATTTTTTTTATTGCAATAAGTTCACATCTTTCCCTTCTTCTTCTTCTTCTTCTTCTCTTTCTAATTTGAAGAGTCTTTGGAACCTAAAGAATCTTTGAAGGGTTTGGAATATCCCTCCTTTTATTTATGTTTCTCCTTTCCTCTCTGTTTGGATTATCCTTTTCCATCATGCATGGTGAGTGCATGTGATTTGGGATCCTTGATTAGGCCCATTTGAATGAATTTTTCCTGCTCATGTGTGAGTGAATCAATGAACTTCTCCATGGTAGGAATCTTCCACTTTGATCCCAAGAAATATCTGCCGGAATCGAAAGTGGAGACATAGACAACATATTTTGGTCCTAGCTTAGCCAAGATTGTTAGAATAAGTTGGTCTACTTTTGTAGACTTATCAATACCACAAGATTCCAAGCTCAATATCAAATATTTAAACTTGGTAAAGAAATCCTGAATATTATCAAAACTTTTAGGATCCAAGGTATTCAACTCTACCTCAAGCATATTTCCTCTCTTCTTATCCTATGTTTCAAGGAGACTTTCCAAGGTGGTCCATATCTCGTTTGGAGTCTTGCATGCGGCAACATGAAACCATAAATCGATTGAAATTAATTCAAGAAGAATTCTTGTGGCCTCATCCTTACGGTTGGCCCATCTGGTCTTCTCAATCAATGATGTAGGCTATGTTTCTGTTGTCATCATCAAATTGTACAATCCTTTACTTCTGAGATGGAATTCGACCTTTGGATTCCATTCAAAATAATTGTATGGTGAGTATTATCACCAAATTTGATTGAAGAATTGGTGTCATATCCATTCCTCTTATTGGTTTTTGAAAAACCCAAAAAACTTTGCCTGAGAAATCACTGAAAAAACACTTTTTCAAGAGCGTCTCACGCTATATAAAGGCCACACTGAGACATTAGTGCACCCTATCTGAAGGATACAGTGCGACACTTAAGAATTTTTGCACCCTATGAAAGGCTAGACAGACACTGTCTAGAAATTTCCAATTTTATAAGTGTGCTTGCGACTGTTGCACCTTTCAACAAGGAGAGTGTGTGAGACTTTCAGATGCATAGATTATGTTCTTAAAGACTCTAATTTCCCCATTTTTTGGATTGTCTGGTTTTCTCCAAGCAACTCGACTCTGATACCATGTCAATGTTTCATGGAAACCTGCACAGGAGACCTAGATAAAGCAAGTACAACCAAAGATTATCAAGAAAAGGACACGAGATTCAATATGGAAGAATGAGAAAATATATTCTCAGTGCTCACTACTCCATTGAGTTAATCAATAATTGAATGATACAATGAATGAACAATATACACTCATATAGGAAAGACCATTCCATAATTAAGAAAAACGAACTAACATTGAGATTTTGCTTAGGAATGCATGGATGCATAATAGTGATGGTCTAAAAATGGAAAGTCTAAAATAGAAATAGCTCTAGTTAACTACCATTGAACTATTGTGTCGAAAATAGAAATATTTTCAACAGGGGAGAGTACAATGATGTAACTCTTTTGTACCTTAAGGGGGGGGGTTCAAAAATCAAATGACGATGGTTTTTGAAACCGCTTGTGGTCTCTCCTTTCAACCGACAAAGGGGGGAATTTATGATGGAATTGAACATGGATTTCAGATCGAAAGTTTCGACAAAAAATATTCCGAATGGGCATCAAATTCTCCAGATCGACAACTACAGTTTGCAGATGGCAGGCTTTGGCAAAATTATGATTCAATGACTTGGATTTGAATCATACACATGATACATTGGGATGTTGTTGGACACCTAAATTTGTCAAAATTGGTTAGTGGTCATCCAAAACCACTGGATACATGATATCAATTGGTTATTGGTCATCCCAAACCACAATGTCAAAGAGCACTTTCAGTGATAGACTAATAATAGAATGGTGATACATGTTCACCAATTATCAAAATACATTAGATTCTTCGAGCTCAAATACTTGGCAAGATCATCAAATTGTCCAGCAATCAGGGAATGTTCATATATTGCACATCTTCACTTCAATTTTAGATAACCATTCAACATCTAGATTGGCGGTTTTTTAGGAAGTTCTTCATTAAGGCTTGAATCTTGATTTTTAGTATGAAAACTTGAAAATGATACCAATTTATGCTTGATTGTTGGTATTATTGATCAAACTTGTGATTGAGGGGGGGGATGTTATCCTATGGCTTACCTTACCAATCACTAAGTCTAATTGTCAACTATAGTTGTATGATTCACTTAGGATATTAGTAATATATCCTCAAGTGATGACCAATGAGTTAGTTAATATTTCCTAGCCTAATCATCATGCATGATTTTAGGATCTAGAGCAAATCTCTCTATGAGGTGGTTATCACCCATTGTACTATAAATATGTAACATTGGTGTGAATACATTAGAGTTGTCTAGTGATACTTTTCCATCATCTTGTGGTTCCTGTCTATATTTTATCACAGGTTGACTGGGCGATGACTGGGAAGTGATTGGGTGACCAAAATATTACCATTATATGTATTTTTCTGAGGCACTATGAGCTACACTAAGAACTCCATAATCTTATTTATTTCACATAAGTGGTATGGAGGCTTTAACAATATAAGCACTAAATTCCTTGTCACCACAATACATGTGAGATTAAAAGAGGGAGGATTTTAATCAAGGGATAAGATTGATCCTCAAATTAAATGGACAATTGTTGAGCAACGAACTTCTAGAGGTCATAAATCAATATATGGGCATCAGTTTTGGGCAAACTATACCTCGTTGGAAAGGTAATTCGGTGAGAACGATGTTTGAAGAGGTTTTAAGGGAAAAATTTGGCCAAAATTCTTCCATAAATTGAAAGAACAATCGGCTCAGTTTCCATGGTTTGATGATAATTTGTTTTGGAACCTTAACTTCCCGAGGCTATAAATTGAGATCTAGAACTCCAAATTGCGCTTATGAGGACTCATTGGAAATATGGAATGATGAATATTGCTTCTATGATGATTTCAATGCTGTATAAATCAAATATAAGGCTCAAAAATTTTAAACCCAGTCCACTTTTAAGAAGGCACTTAGTTTAGAAGTTTGAAAATACAAGATTGTTTAAAAACTTTTTTAAAAACAAATTGGGCCCCACTTCAAGGCATGAATTTTAATGAAATAAAGTCATTAATGAGAGTTCAATTAAGCATTACTTAAATTTTTTACTCCAAGAATAAAAGTGTGTGGAAGTTCCTAGAAAGAACAAAACCCAAACAACTTCAAGACGCTGCATTGGAAGCAGATTTTAAAAGAGACAGAGCACCATCAAAGAAAGGGTTGGAGGGAAATTAGAGGATCAATACTGAAAGTTCCATCCATCAACATGCAACCAAATCTCTAATCAACAAAAAAATATCTCCATTGTTCTTGCTTCTACTTCTTCTAAACTATTTTTTCACAAGGCTTTATGCTTGTATTTATGAACTGAGCATAAGGATAAGTTTTTGAGTGATTTTATTATATTCTTCCAAGACTTTTCTCTATAAGATCATAGAGTATTTTACAGCCATATGTATATAACTGATAAATGTAAGCCATGATTGTTTAATTGATTCATGGAGATTTAGTCCTTGTGTTTTGCAAGATTTGTTTTTGAAGTACTAGTTAATTGGTTTACTGAATGATTTGTAATGAAGAATATCTTTCTTGTAATAAACTCCATATAAAAGTACTTCAGGGAATGAGTTTGATGATTTATGAGATCATGGGATTTTTTAGTGTGAGATTTTTAGACTGTTGTTATCAAATTCTTTTCAGTTTTAATTGCAATGCTCATTTAAAGTTCTTTGAAATGATCAAAATCGCTTCATTCATTTTTTTGTGAGAAGATATGGATGTATCCTTTACTTGCATGTGATTTAGAGGGTTGTATAAATGATGTTGA
>SNQJ01S0172677.1:3679-14418 GCA_010110895.2 Picea sitchensis
ACCTCTACAAAACAATCCATAGATCCTCATGAACTTCACCCTCGTGAACTAGCACTGGGCACAAAGTTTTCTCCACGTGACCACTAGTCGTGACCATGTGCTAACCCAAAAGGTGCTTCACAACTTTGGGACTTCGAGTGTTCTGTTGTGAGTCACCCCGACCCTTCTAATCCATGAACTCTGAACTAGAGCCTAGCAGATGCTATCTCCTCTCTTTATCCTCCACTGACATGACCTCCAGTTATGACCTGAGGCTCGACTCCTAAGCGCTTCGGGATTTTGCACTTCACGAATGCAGAGAGTCATCTCACCCCCCTATCTTTGAAGTCTGAACCTCGAACTTCACTCACCTCAGATCAACGGTCCAAGACTCTCATGATCTAATGATCTAGATCCTCTTTCAAGAATTGGAACTTTGCATTTCGTGACTTTGGAAGTTGGGTTCCTTCTTCCTTCTAACTCTCGATTCCCGATATCTCCTTCCCTCGAAAGGAATCAAAAGTTTGATCTTCCCTTATATCAACGTCTCACTATCTCTCCTGTGCTTTCGAGTGTTGAATGAATCTCAGCCCTTATCCTCCTCACAAATTTACTGGATCAAATGGCACACGTCTATCTTCACCTCCTTCTCCAGGAATCTCTACCGTCGGTCGAGGTTCTTGATGGTTCCTCGCCAAATGACTCAAAATCTTTCCTTCTGAGCTTGATTTCCACGAGGTGGATTCAACCCTCATCCTTCCCTCAAACTCTTCCACATCTCTAAACTTCCTAAGCTTGATTCTTGCTGCAAATTATCGGATTCAAAAGAATCCTACGCGCACTCCTTTCGGCCTTCACGATAATATATGATTATCTGACAACCCCAACTCTGTGCCCTCTTTGCGACAAAATTTCTTCAACCCCTCACTTGGGTTGGAAAAGTCTAAGAMTCTCCTCATCTTGCACACACCTTGCATGGTTCTATGCTATACTTTCACTCTACAGATATAAGTTCAACGGTATMTCTCTTGAGATTTCTCGACTAAAACTCAAAAACCTCTCAACGCACTCCTTGAGTACTTTCCCTGCACTCCTTGAAAGAATTCTCAGGAAGAGAAGCAATTGAAACTTATACTCTTCTCACGGACTTCATACATTCAACATGAAATCACACACACACACACACACACACACACAACATTGAAACAAATGCATAACAGAGAATATAAGCAAGTTGTAAACATACCATTCAATAGATACACACAACAACCATAGTACACCATGAAATTGGATCAAATCCTTGTTATATTAATCCAATTTATTCTATGCATGGTCTCAACAACAACAAATATCTTCTCATACAACTTCTACAATCTTTGTTCTTCTCTACTCTCCTATGCTCTCTTGCTCTACAACAAATTACAATGAGAATGATAATACAATACATACGAGGGAGTCTTCTCGAGTTTTCCCTCCTACTACTCTAAGCCAACTTATCGAATTAAAAACTACCATCTACTTTACATTTATTACAATAAATGTATACATCCGATAGATGAGAGAAAATAATCAAGATATGTATCACAATCCCCAAACATTAAAAGAAAATACATCCTTCCAGCTATTACAAAAATGGTTGTTCTTTTGAAATTCAAAAATGTCTTCAAAATGCGTATTGGCATATCCACCTATCCTCCACTCGTGCTTTGATGGTGATGGTCCTGCATAATATGCCTCTCCTAGGAGGGGATGAGAGTCCTAAACAATAGAGTGGAGGTAACAGAATAATTTATAAGGACCCTCGTGGGCTTCATAGCACAGTCGGACAAATTCCTCCAGAGAAACAATCCTCCATATATTATGTGTGTTTTACGATCCTTATCTGACTCAGGGTACCTGCAGAATAACCCATGCAAGTAACCTATGTGGATACCTAGGTCAAGCAACTAAAGTCACCACAGTATAACCAATGCTCGGGTGAACAATCACAATTCTAGTCCACTATATGGGTAGGGTAGCAAAGCCTGAAATATCAAAATCATTACCTCTCAAGGAGGTAAAGGCACTCGCGAGACCCCCAAATATGAATAGAACCCCAGAAATATCTTTGATTCTAGGAAGGTATTAGAGGGTTATCTCTGCAATCAACTTCGCGTGACCTCGTGCTTAACTCTGGTGTGATCGGAGCCTCCTGAGGACACCAATTACACAATGGGTTTCACCACTCCCTAGTCAGACACATATGTTGAGTTTTATAGCCTTGGAAAATTTTAATCACAAAATCCTATTCCAAGGCCCTAGGTCCTATACTTGTTTGTGTACCCTGAAAAATAAAATCATTTATAATCAATTTTAATTATTCAACGTTAATTGTAATGGCTTCTTCTTACTCAATAGGTGCGATCGTGAAACTGATGGTATTATGACTCAACATATATAAAAAGAACCAAATATAAAAACACTATTAAGTACTAGTCTTGAATTTCAAAGAGATGGTATGCTTCTAAATGTTATTTCCACAATGTAATCTCTACAAGTTCAATGAAGTGCAATCTTTCCGAATATGTCAAAATCAATGCGAAGTAACCAAAAGTGAAAATGCCATAAGTAAAATAAAAGAAACCAAATATTTTTATATTTTTGATATAATAAAAAGAAAATGCAAGGATTGAATAACAACCTCATAGGTAGACCCTAGTGCAAGAAAAAAGAGACAATCCAAGCAGGATACCAAGAAGAAACTACCCATACCAGTATGCAAGGACAACAAAGGGGAAAAATGATAAGAAAGGAGTTCTCCCAAAAATTCAGGAATAAAACGGTTCATATCACTCTGTAGGCACTTAATAGGCGGAATAGGGACCCAGAAGTCTCAACAACCAATAAAACTCTCCCAGGACACACCAAACTCAACCAAATATATTTAAGAGATGATGTATGCAATTGTTCAGGGAATAGATGTGTATATACACGCCCTAAAGAAAAATAGCTTATGTATGTACACGACTGTCAAGCGAAAACCCTTGTATGACAAAAAAGAAACTGTCAGGGTAAAGGTTAAGCCAATAAAATCATATGCAAGGAAAAATACATGTTGTCAACCAACATGGACATTAAAAATCAGGCAAACAGAGAGAAAATCAAGGATAAAAAACACCCAATACCCCAAAAAGGAGATCTCCCCAGTGGATTTTCCAATTCTGTTACGAGGAAAATCTCTCTATGGCTAGCAGGGATGATTTTAAAGATGGAAATTTATTTTAAAATGTAGAAACCTTGGCAAATCTTACTAATCCTTCATATGCTAACTATAAATGTTTGGCGATATTTTTGTAAAAATATTCAAATTTCAAAGGATTTAATATAGGTTTTATAAAATTTTGGCGATTTTTAAGGTAAAATAATTTTATCCTATAGAATTTGGGCAAATCATTTTTAAAATAGYGAATCTCATTTTTGGAAAAACCATGGAAAATTAGCCCATGAGCGAAATTTAKCCCCTAAAATCATCCATCATTGGCTAGGGTAAAACCACAACAGATGGAATGACACCCATAAATCAAATCCAATCTCAAATATGCTATACAAATGAAATTCTAACAAGAGAAAGCTAGAAGCCTACCTCGTCCAGACATTCGAAGAAGACCATCGTTGAACACATGACCCAAAGATTTATACCTGCAACTTGTCTTCAAGAACCAAGATACGCAATCATGTGGTGATATATAATGTTATCATATAAATTATCATAATCCATTAACATACATAACGAATACACCCATGGAAAGTAATTCAAATATTTGCAAGATATCAGTTGGATGAGAAAAGAGTATTTCTATTAATGTAATCAACAGAAGTACATAGGTGACAAACTTTTGTAACGACACATATCAGAACTAAGAAAATAAGTCCCTCCAGTTGGGCCTCCACCACTTCAATCCTCTGCAAAGGCAAGCTCACATGTAGGATTCAATGAGGTTCTCCATCACAAGATAGGAAGAGTTTGGGGGTTGAACACAAGAAGTTAGGCTTTCAAGGACAAAGGGATGCAAACTCAATATGAAGTGAAATTTCTCTAAAGTATCTTTGCTCTCAATGTTGAATTGTCGATTCTCCTCAAGGCTTGGATATGGCTCAATTTATAGCCTCCAATTGGAATTGAAGGGTTGAATTCGAGTGTTTCCAGTATATAGAAGGTCAAGGATCATGGATCACGTGACATGGCATGGAAACTCGACATATATTTTAATTTTTGAGAACCAAACTCGATGTACACAGGATGCAGTGGAGCAACCTGTGTATATGTGATTTGTCTAATTGGTAGGTCATGTATATGTACAAAAATATGTATTTTTAGCTCTGGAGTGAACAAAAAGGGTAACTTAACTCTGCAGAGGGAAATGGAAGGCCATCCAAGTAAGATACATGGAGTCAGGTAAAATTTTCTATAACAAGGCCTTCGTGGCTACACCTAGACACATACCTTAACATTATTTAGTCTATTCTTTGGTCATATTGTGAGGGATTCTTGACATAACACTTTGTATTCAAGTGCCTCTACTCATCCTCGATACCAGGTCCAATTATTTCATAACCATCCTTCCATATTTCCATGCTTTGCATCTCCATAGGAGCCTATTGTACATACATTATCATGTACTACAAATTACTTTCCTACCTAGTATCCCCATCTGATATACAAAATTTTCATTTGGAATACTTTTCCCAAACAAGGATTTCATTAGGGGTTTTCCATGTTGCTCATTATACCAAAATATCTTATCCAACAACTTCTAAAGAAACCAAATGTTATTTTTTATATCATTCAATCATATTTATTTGATCTTAACATCAGCCTCTTTAGAAGAGAATTTACAACCATCCATATGACCATTTTCCTAGGCATAACCATACTTATGTTGCCTTCTCTCATGGAAATATCCAACAAGAAGTCACTCTTTCCCAACCGCTATAAAATCCTTTACAAATGCCAAAATCCAAATTCCTTTGTGCCTCAATCTATTCTTAGTCAACGGATATTTATCAAGGAAACCTTTCCTAGATACCCTTTCACTGTCACTTGAGCATACTTTTCCCTTTTTGAGATCACCAAAACTCTCTTTCTAACTTCCCGAAAATTATGTTGTTCAATTCATAGTTTGGGTGCATAACTATATTCTTTTGTCCAATCTTTGTATCAATTTGATGTTGAATCCATATTGTTTCTCCTTGGATTTCATAAGCCACTCATTATCATCTTTATAACTTTTGGCATCTTATTGCAGACTCTTGTTGGTCTCCACCAAGTTCATGCTCTCCTCCTTACCTTCTTAATGTCCATTGGATTTCGTCCTTTCATTACCAATGATAACACATAACCCCATGACTTCATCCTCGTGGTTGTAAGTCCTTTGTGCATCTTTTATGCCTTACATACCTTTGGTATTTGTGTTGATTGTGTTTCATCTATATGCCCTTAATTTTGCAAAATGTGTAGACATTAATATTTGTTAGACAAAAATAATACAACAATTTTTAATTACTAATCTCATCTTATATTTAACACAAAATTCTTGTAACTAATATTTGGACCATCCAGGCCTAGTGTTGAAATTGGAGAATACCACTTTGTAACACACCCAACCCCCTAGTTTCCTCTTATGTTGATGGGGTGTCAAAATTTCACTTTTTCTAACTACGTAATTTCTCCAATTAGACCTTGTATATCGATTCTACACATCGAGACCAACGACTATAATTATGCTCAATTCCGAGCTCTGGATCAAAAGTTACATCCTACCAAAGGTTTGGGGCTATATTCCATCTATTCCACCTTAGCACCAACTGGCATCCACATGGGTCCCTATCACATGTGCCACCTGATGTGGCAACTTCCACCAGTCTCCACGATCTTCGTGTGATTGGCCCTCTAGATCAACGACTCTAATATATTCAAAGCCCTTCTAAACCATCGAATTCATTCATTGGAGTACGTCCACTTAAGGATTTCATGCACACTCTGATGGCCTCAGTCCGACAACCTCCACCACCAACGGATTGGACAGTCCAGGCGATCCGATAATCTATAGCTCTTATTGCATCGAGATCCTTAAATTGCACGAAAATAAATGACCTTCCCCATTCTCTTTTTACTCACACAAGTGGATCCCACGACAGATCAGAGGCTTTCATGCATCGTTTCCACCCTTTGATCGACAAACCAGATCATTCCTTGGAGTAATCCTATCGGAGTACTTCCTCCTCTGAAACTGCAACCCACTCTGACCAGCCCCATTCTATGAACAAATGATATATATCACTGATAGATATAAGGGCTAAGGTTTAGCCACCTGTCCCAAGGAATAAAACTGATAGGAACCCCTCTCGGTCCTTTCCACGAATTATGGACTGCCACATGTCCTCCTCTAGAAACGTTGGAAACCCTCACTATTATGACGTCACTCCTCTCCTAGCTTTTATTAAAACAGGACCCCACGTGGCATCTGAGTTGGCACTCTAGACATGTGGCCCTACCAAACTCCACCACCTGGCACTGAGGCCACATCACCCTTCATCCCCTCAAAGTTCCAAATCACCTTGACACATGGAAGAGCCTTCACTCGACACGTGGACCTTCTATGTAGACTGACGTGGTGTACACATCATCACTGGGCACTTGATGTGTCCATCCATGACTGACACCTGTCCTCTACACATTGGATGGGTGATGTCATCATCATAAGTGTGACATCACCTTCCTCCTGGCCTAGCCCTGATGGGACCCACCCAAATCTACGAATGATATTTCTCTTCCCACTCACCGTTCAATGGCCTCGATCGTTCCTCGGATCCTTCCCATCGGAGTACCTTAACCAAGGGTACTCTGATGACTCCTCCATGATTGATGGCTCCGATCATTCGACACCCATCCCAATGAATTTGATGGTCCCGATTTCTCCTCGGGGATTCTCTATTGGAGTGGCTCTACTCCAGGTTTCTGGGGCCACTCTGATGACTTCTCCTGCAATCAATGGCTACAATTTCTCTGGTTTCTCCCTCTGACAGATCCAATGATTGATAACAACCTAGATCTTCTATAAACTGTCATATGAAAGGTGACCTTGATAAACAAACAGGATTGTGACATCGTGTTGGATCGATGGCCACAATTATTTCTTAGGTAAAGCATAGGGTTTTCTTATGTTTAGGAGTCCATTTCAAGACTTAACCGATTCAATGATTTATCAAGTAGATTCCAAAGGCGTATCGGGCTTTCCAACAAGGATAAAACCTTCCTAAACTGAATAAGGCTCTCATTCTTCACCATTTACATATGGATTTCCTCTTGTGACCTGCCCATACAAAGACATGGCATATCCAACCCGACTTGGGCAAGATCATGCTTATATAAGCAACTATGAAACCAGTAAGTTATATGGAATACCTTTCATACAAGCAGGAGTATACATAATCTCATTAATAATTGTATATATGGACATTTATATGGAAGTAAACATTGTACATAACACATAATAATTACATAGACTTTGGTCATGCACAAAATTGTACAGTCCTTCACAATTCTAGCAGCAAATATGCAGAAGTATAATTCTATCAGCCATTACCCATGATATAAAATTCATAATAACAACTCTTATGCAAATTTAACCATAAATATATTGAAGCATATTAAGAACAACAATTATCCATAACAGGAACAGATAAATATTTGCACAGTAATTTTAACAAATACATGGTAAACACTTATCTGATATTATCACCAATTGCATGTAGACCTTCAACTTTCCTCCCAGCCTTAGACTCTATTTTGTATAACTTAGAAGCAGGCCACTCCTGAGTTGAGGCTTAAACTCCACTTGGAAAAAGTAATTCCTAACCCAGCTAAGGTCTCACAACAACATAAATTCTCAACTCAAGTGCCAAATTTAAGAAGAAATCCTATAACCTCTTTTCTCAACATGTTTGTCCCACCTCTGGAAGTGTGCCCCTTCTCTGCTCAATAGTCCTTCAACTACCCCACTTCCTTTCCAAGGCTTCATCAATAGACCAAATGGGAAAACTTAGAGCTATGTGGCCTATCTTGGCACCTTGGGAAACCAATTCCTAGTAGTTCTCTCACATGGAGAGAATGCTTACAGGCTTGATAACCCACTTCTTCAATAGCTCACAAGATTAACGACCCACCTCTTCAACCCATACTACCAAGGACTTATAGGGTACCTTCATCTTCATAACTACACTCTCCATGATGGTCATTTCCCCTCCCAACGCGAATGACTAGAGAATGAATGGTAAGAATGATATCCAAGATGGGAAATTACACTAATGTTTCTCAATGTATTTGCATGTTCATGAAATGACACTTGTCACCTCATAAACCCCCTTTGAACCCACTTGGTGACTTGTTCCCATCCTTTAGGAAATTAGGATAAATATATGTATCCCATAAATTATATTTTAGAAAATATTATTAAAATATTCCCTTGGCCTAAGCACCCTAGGATTAGCCCCCTTTTTCCCTTCTAGTGGGGTTTTAGCCCCCTTACACTTTTGTTTGGTCGGTCTGCAACAGTGATTTTATTTTATTAATATATGAGTGTGATTACATAATACACAGGATAGGCCCACATGCCCTTTTAGAATCTGTCTCACCAGCCTAATAACCACATAGACACTCTAGCCTCAAAGTACATATATAAAGGCACTTTGGCCCCAAAATATCATGGATCACCATCCTATATGAACAATTACAACTGGGGTTAACCTGGGATATTACATTCCACTCCCCCTTATTTATGCATTATCCTCGGTGCATTATATATAATGTACATTCCAAAATTATTCAAAAAGCTCCATGCCTTTGCTATTGAAGCTTGTTATGTTTCTAGTCTTGTCTTCATACTTCAGCTAGGAATCTCTTTTTTTTATTCCATAGAGCTACTTCAGTAATAAATTCAGCTCACTATAACATTCTTGTGTTGCCTCTTCCTTGTTGCACTCACCCTTTCAGGCTCATCCATCCCTTCACCGATACACAATCCTTCAATGATCCATCTTTCCCAAGCTTTCACACACAAGGAGATCGTCAATTTATTAACATGCCCCCACTAAGGATCTGCAATTATAGGCTCTAGAGTCCCAACATAAGCCATTATTTCAAGGCATTCCATCTTTAATAATTCTCAATTCTCATGTATCATACACATGCAGTCATCATGAGATGATATCATAACAATTTCTTTTTTTAAGTTAATATTTATTTTTTTAAAGGAAAATCATTTTTTCCAGTGTATGAGATTCCATCCCATAATTTTCTTGGTTGTTGCAGTAATAAGCATCAATATTTATTATGTATTTCAGCAGTGCCATACTTGATACCACTTTTTCTACAATACTTTCATCTTGCATTCATCCAAACAGATTATTAGTTTTTCAAGTACCATATAATTTTATTGTAATATTTACAAAATCTCACAAAGTGATTTAGAATTGTCTACACTTAACAATTCATTCATCGTTATCAAACCATTTATTAATCAGAATGAAATTGTCATTATCTGTATATGCATTTTCAGCAATTAAGCTTTTCACTCTTTCAACATTATTATTTTCATTGCTCTATTTCCTAAACATAAATTTATTGTAATCAATGCTCATGTGACTACTTTAATTTGCAACTCTCTTGTTGCAATACCTAACAACTCCTGATATGTTCTTATCTTCATAAGTTAGTAACAATTACATCATTTCATCTACTAGCATAATCAATTCTATGAAATACAATATACACATGCATTCACTAAAATGCATTCAGTAATTCCTTCAACATACACAACTCTATTTTAGCATGCATGAGTGTAAATCTACCACTTTTACACTTTCATGATTATTCATGCATACTATTCAATGCACCTTTGCATTGGATTTAGAATGCCTTTTTCTAAATCATGCATCCCACCATGATAATTAGAAGGTTTCACCAATGCCTCAACACATCATCCATACACTTCTTATTTCCTTGATCAATCATTTGGATGCCTTTCTTTTCGACCCAAACACTACACCAAAAATATAATTATGTGGTGTTCTTCAATGTTGGAAAAAAGGTTGCAGTTCAAACATTAGATATAATTAGGAAGTTCATTGGATACTTGTGTGGCACTATATCCTTTCCATATCTACTCATTTCATGGTCTCACCCATGACTAGATTTACTGGCATTCTTTCCTATAATAGGTCATACCACTTAATTTATTTGGTTATTAACACATATCCAACAAATTCATGACATGTTATTCTGTCACATGAATGCACTCAAAAACTAACAACTTTTATAATTATCATAGGCCCCTGGCCTCTACCATACCAAATGGAACATCATTCCTTTTAATGCATTCAAATAATATAATAGTATTACTTCACCACTAACTTTTGGCTAAGAGAATTCCGACCTAAACTCCCTTCTTCTATTATGCAGCATAAGTACATAAGCAAAAAATTCTTACCTGCATAGTTGTCATTAAGTGAATTTAATGCTACTTGACTAGCTGGTATCAATAGGAGTTTACATGCCTCCTTCACCAACCTCTTAACCAACACTTCAACTTCCTATTGCCTCCTTCATATGGATGACTTCCATACCCAACAATATCTTCAGTAGCACTTGCAACCAAGAAATAAACTTTCATTCTCTCCTTGTGCAACATCCCTCATTAGCAACTTTCATATTCATATATACA
>SNQJ01S0172677.1:33156-43673 GCA_010110895.2 Picea sitchensis
GCATATTGTATTATCTTCTATTTCCAAAAGTATGAATACATTCAAGGGATCCTGTGACTTTGGTTACCAACAGAGGAAACTAGTCCAAGCACCGAGGCCTTACTTTCTGAAAAAGCATGCCAGGGGGACAAAATTTGAAAGCATTTTACAATTTGTCTTTAGATACTCAAAACTTAAAACTAGAGACGACCATGAAAAGTAAAGAGTTGTACCTAGAGAAACCATGCATTTAAACATAAGATAAAGACCTATCTAGATAGGAGACTCAGTCGCTGGAGTGTCTTCCCTTGTGATTGCGTTTGTGCGGATATGGCTAGTCAGGGACAATGATGTATTGGTGGATCCACTCCTGATTTTTCTAAAGTTGCGAGGGATTAGAGAAGATATCAAACAACAAATCAATTCTCATATCCATCATATCTTGTCGAAACTTATGGTCTGTCATTTCACTTCACAGCTCAAAGATGAGATGTAAGTGGTCCTCGGAGAATTGAGCAGTTCTATTCTCATCATCAAGCATATAGAAATATTCACCTTTATTGCAGAGATGGGTAACTTCACCTTCGACCATAGGCAATGTCGTAGCCGACTTATCCTTAACTTCATTCGCGTCATTCTTTGGGAGTGCATTGGCATCTTCAATGATAGTCCCCAGTGGAAATTCCTTCCAATCCACCATGCAACCCCAAGACTCTGCCTCGTCTTGAATGTCGTGCAAATCCTACTCCTCTACATTCAGATCCAATTGTTGGTGTTCATTATTAGCATCATTGTCCATTGGGGAAGAGCTCCTATGTCTTCTTCTGGAACCATGAAAATATCCACCACCTATGCGCACCCTTCCTCTTTCACGAGGCATGCTTACAAGGAAGAGGAAACCAAATGAGTGAACAAGTCTAAATAAGTCTGAGCTTGACTGGGGAAAAATCACAATGGAGATAGTTGGAAAGCCCTGACCATCTCTGAGCTTTATTCTCTCCATCCACATTGAGGACTTGTGGACTTCAATGGCACACTTAAGATTGTCCTTCATATTAACTGCAACCTCCAACAAACTGTAAAAACCATTCAAGACCCTTGTAACAATCCTTTGAATTACATTTTCCATCATACTTAATTGAATAAATCGTTGGTTAATACACCCATCTTGGAGGATAAAACATGCGCTAGCCACAGGCCTCGAGAGGAGTGAGGAGTGTCAAGTGTCGGTGCACAATGCCAACAGTCGTATGGTCATGATGAATGTAATAAAACCCCATCCAGGGATATGTTAATATATTTTATAATACTTTAATATTAATGTATTAAACCAGCATAGATACATCTTAACCCAAGATCTATCAAGTGTCAAGAGAGATCAAATCTCTCAAGGTGTAAACCTTTTTTAGAGTGAAAAACTTGAGGAAAGGTTAAAGGTTTGTACCTTGAGAGATTTGATCCCTCTCTGAGCTTGATAGACCCAGGGTTAATATGGATCTATGCTAGTTTATAGGAGGAAATGTGGTGGTAAATCATTGTAAATAATTAATAATTTAATCCAATGATCGCTATAAATGACCATTGGAAAATAGTTAGATATAAAAATAGATTAAAAGATCTAGAATTAGTAATTGGCTAGATGGAAAATTAAAAGGAAAATGTGTAATAAAGATGCATTGGAGAGTTAATAAGAGAATTATTAAAATAATTAATGTGAGAATTAATGAGATAATAGATAAAATATGACTATTGGGAAATAATTAGATATAAATCCAGATTAAAAGATCTAGAATTATTAATTGGTTAAAAGGGTTAAATGGGAAATTGAAAAGTGTGATAAAGATGCAAGGGAGAGTTAATAAGATAATTACTAAAATAATTAAGTTGTAATAGATAAGGTATGAGAAATTTATAAACTAATATACATGATAATGAATAAGGTGAGATAATTGATAAGCTAATAAACATGATAAGGGGTGTCCATTGAATGAAGCTAATAAGATTAAAACAATAAATCAAAACAAGGGGTGGGGGTGCGAGGTGGGAGAAGAAGATAATTGGACCAGGGAAAATTAAGTGGGTTGAAAACCACAAGTGAAATATGTGATGAATAGCAGGCTTCCATGATTGGCTAAGTTTGTATCCATCCTCACAATACAAGGAAAAGACCTTTTAGCGGAGGTTTCTAGTGTTACAAAATTGTCAAAACAACCTCTGATACAACATTTATTTTTGATAGCGGATGTTTTTGTGAATACTATAAAGGAACTTGGTTATAACTAAAAAAATATGGGTGGTCGGAGGTGTTAGCAGATGTATACAAATCAGTGTGTTTTTATGAGGTACAAGCATCGATGCGTACATACACGTACCGCACTGGTGATGTACACTTAACATCAATAACCAGGGCATTAAAATATTTAAGCACCGGGGCGTTTGTCTTATAAGCACCGAGGCTTTAACAATAAAACGCATCAGGAGAGTTAAAAATAATTAAGCATTGAGGATTTCTACTTAGAATGCACCGGTGCTTTATTAATAAGAAGACACCGATGTTGTCTAATATAATATGCACCGGTGTGTTGCCTGGAAAAAACCCCTGGTGCATTAAAATAGAAAGCACCAGTGCTTTTTAGTAACAAACAAGTGTCAGTGCTTATAAATAAATAAAAAACACCGGTGCGTATTAATAACACAAGCGCACCGGTGCTTATTAATAATCCTAAAGCACCGGTGCTTATTAATAACACAAAAGCAACGGTGCTTCGTATATGCTAAATGCATCGAAGGCCAATTTTTTAATGTAATCTTATGGTATTAAATAAATATTGAAACCAATACTAATTGATTACATAAAAGAACCGGTGTACATTTCTTATGAAACACATCGGTGCGTTGTAATATTAAATGCACCGATGATATTAATAATTAAATTACACCGAGAAACATCGACCTGTGATAGTGAAATTATTGTTATTTTTTAATTCCATTATTTATCAAAAAAATTACATATATCTTGTATTTTGATTAGTGAATTTGGATATGATGTTTGGATTAATTTGTTATATCATCAGATTTTGCATCTCTTCATTATGATATTTAGTCATCCATATATTTAATTAGTGATGTAAAATTTCACGACCACATTGGACAATGCAATAGAATAAATTAAAAAACATTCTACTATATGAATAAGAGGGTCTTTGTCATACTGTAATGAGTTTATCTACATTGGTGAGAATAATGAAAATTGAAATAAATAATATGCATGACTGTAAATTGAAAAGAGACTTTCCTCCAAAGCAAGAATTGACTCATGAATCATACACATATCTTCAAAATCATATCGCATGTCTTGTTTCAACAATTCTTATGTTGGCTCAGTTCATACTTTGTTTCCTGCAAGTTTTATACCCTATAATAAATCATAGATTTAATATAAATATTATTTTTGTTTCATTAATTATAAAATGATAGAAGTAAAAAAACATAGATTATACATACAAATTCCACAATTAATTTTTGATATGCCAACATATGCTCACAACCCTTACTTAACCCAATGTCAATCAATTTTTCTGATGACTCTTCTTTGTATGTTAGCACATGTTTGAAGATATTCAAGGATGGTTGTTGTTAAACAACTTAAAATATACAAAACAAAAAAATCCTTAAGTTGTTATAAGGAAATAACAATTACTCACAAGCTTTGCTATCAACCCTTTTCTTCCTTGTCGTCCAGTTTTATGTGTAGAATGACTTCCATTTTCTTTTCTTTTCTATAAGAGAATATTTGAAAATTTATATTTAATGCTAAATTAATTATTTGTACCTAATAGAAAAATTCAATGATTACATACATTTGAAGCACGTTGTTGTTGAGATTACTCCTCCTATTATGAAATTATGTCCATTTCTTTGACTATCTCCTTGTACACTTTTTTGGACATTCCTACCGGAATATTTCGGATATCGGCTCGTTGGTCATCTAAGATTTTCATAATTTTCCTAAAAAATAACATGACAATAAAGTGCTTTTATATTGATATATGAAAACTAAATATGAAAAAATTGATATATTAATAAATGAATACTTTGTAATATATATATTCTAAAAAAGTGTTTTTAGGAATATTACTTTTTGAATGATTTTTTTTTTGTTGTTGTATGTTTTTTCTATTACAAATCTGGCATGTCTCATTGACCATTGCTCTGGAAATGCTTCTTGTAGTTTAGATATAACTTGGTTCTTGGAATCATTGGATTGATTTCTATATCGTAAGTGGAAAGTACATCTATACGTTCATTCCACTATATCTCTCATAGTTCTGTAAAAGTTTTTCCCCCTTTGATCAATCTCCAACACCACTCCAAATGAGCCAAGGACCAACTAATCATCACTTACATCTTCTATATTAATCAGGGATGATTTTAAGGATGAAAATTTATATTAAAATGTAGAAACATGGGCTAATCTTACTAGTCCTTAATATGAAAAATGTAAAATGTTTGGTGATAGTTTTGTAAAAATATTCAAGTTTCTAAGGATTTTATATAGTTTCTTTAAAATTTTGGCAATTTTTAAAGTAAAATAATTTTATTCTATGGAATTTGGACGAATCGATTTTAGAAAAAATGGAAATTGACGAATCTTTTTTTCGGAAAAACCATGGAAAATTAGCCCATTTGCAAAATTTAACCCCTAAAATCATCTGTGATATTAATCAATTTTGTTTTGTTAGGATGATGTTATGTTCCCTCGTTGTTGGTGCATGTAGAACATTAAACATATGTGAATTAATAAATTGTTTGAAACATGTCATCTAATATTCCTAAGTATATTATTAATGAAATTCAAAAAAAAAATCATATTGAATAGTATTTTTTCATTCACCTGATTCATCCCTCTGTAATTTTTCCATCAAATTTTTACACTCTTCTTCACTTAGATTAGAAATAATCTTATCAAGATTCCTCATTTTGTAGCCCTGCATGACACACACTAACCAATACATATTAGTTAAACTTACATATAGCTCAACCATGTTAATTTTGTATAGAATTTACAGAGAACCTTCCTTTTTTTGTTTTTTCGGATGTGTCATCATTGTGTCAACCAGAAATTTTCTTATTTGAGCTCTTCTCAATCATATTTTTATCTATACACAACATATACCATTCAATACAGAAATTATTAAATATATTTTATAAATAAATTACATAATTTTCAGTGAAAAAAAATCGTTGTAACCAGCGTAGTTTTTAAATACAAAACACCGATGTGTTTATTACATAAAACACGTTGTTGCGTTCAATACAAAAAACACATTGGAGAGTTTAATTATTTTTTAAAAAAATTGTGAATTACAACAATGTGATATATATATATATATCACAGTGACTACAGTAGAGAAAAAAAACATAGCAAAAAAAAATAAACATTCTTAAAAACAAAAACAAAAAAATTACACATCGATGAGAAGGAAAATAAAAATTAAAATTAAAAAATCATGTGACAACATTTTCTGTGTTGTTTAGAGGGGAAAACATAAGCAATATTTTTTTTATGCACCATATTTTTTAATTTAAAAAAAATATATATTTTTAGGCTTTATCGGTGTTTCTTAGACATAAACGCATCGGTGTGTTTCTGTCTAAATGGTGCACCGAAAAATCGAAAAACGTTTAAAAAAAAATAGGTCAAATCGGAAACCATTTAAAAAAAAAAAATCAGAGGGTTGACTGCGTTTGGGATCCGATGCAATAAGTGGGCCCTTTACATCACATGCCAAACACTTATATCTAGAAAAACAAACTCATTAGATCTAAAATGCCTAAAACGAAAAGCCCTAATTTTGAAGTGATGGAGAGAGTTAAAACCTAGGGTGAAATTTTGCATTCAAGTAAGCAAAAAGAAACAAGGTTTAAGCTAAGAATGGATTTTTCTTCTTTTTTTTTCTGAATTTTAATTCCTAATTTTAATTAAATCCAAATAGGAATACAATTTGTAAAAACAAATATTATCAAAATCAACAGTAAAATTTAAAATTTTTACTACGTAGGGTTTTGAGTGAATCACCATACCTTTCAAATCCTGATTTTTTGAATATTTCTATTGTTCCAAAGTATTCTTCTACTCCACAGTGCTCCCCGATATGTCTCTCTTCCAAATCTCTCCTATAAATTTTGGAAAAGTAATGAAAATATTGAATACCTTCTTAATATTTAAAAAACTTTGTGAAAGGGGTTTAGAGTGAATCACCATACCCTTCAAATTCTCATATTCTGAATAATACTGTGGTTCTAATGTATTCTGCTCATCCACAATGTTCCCCCCTATGTCTCTCTTATAAGTCTCTCTCCAGCAATTTTTTGCAAGATAATGAAATAGTGAATAGCCTTTTAGTATTTAAATGACTTTATGAAATTCGATTCTCGCTCTTTTTTTAATTGTTTAAAAAAAATCGTGTTTTTTTTAACTTTTTCGGCACAATGGTGTGTTTAGGTCAGACACACCGACGTGTCCATATTACATTACACACTAGTGTGTCCATATTATATTACACACCTATAACATATACTTGTTTTTTATTAACAAAATCTCAAAACACGGTGTGGTTAATTTCCCAACTCACCGGTGCTTATTATTAATATGTGCATCGGTGCGTTTGTGGTTTATAAGTGCACCTTAATGATTTTAAAGTTATTTCAACTTTTATTTGCACATAAAATAGTATATTCATATCAAATTATCTTTTAGGATGAATTCACGTGACTTACAATACTTCAATATACATTTTACGTTTTATGTCGCTTTATTCTTAAAAAATGGTTTCAAAACTATATATTCAAACTCAGATTGTGGTATGGTCCTCGAAATTTATTTTATATATGTACAAAAAAAATTATTGCTAATTTTATTGAAATGCAGGGATAAATCCTTATAATATGATCAAATGGCTAATTCTTCAAATTCCATCCCGTTCCATATTGCTCAAAGTTCATCGCAAAGTTCTCCCTTTCCATCTCCAGTAATTTTAACATATTTTGTTTATGTTACGATTATCTAATTGCATTTTTTTTTATCCATGTCAATCTGAATAAAAATGTATCCAAATTTGCAAGATCCTGATTTAGAATCGAGTTCATATGCATAAATTATTCCAGTACTGGTTCAAAAATGTCGGAAGGTCTTATCAGTCCGCAACATACCACAAAAAATTGGTAGATGAAAATAGACAGTTGCTTTACCCTGCCAATTGTGACATTCCATCTTCCAGCTGCAATATTGGGTCGGAATTGGTAATATTTGTTTGTTATAATGTAATTTGAACAAACAAATTATTGCATTGTGCTTACTATTATCATCGTTGTACTAATGTTCAATATTTTTGAAATTAGGATTCTGAGGATGAGCGACCTACTTACCATCTTCCGTTGCACCCCACAACAATGTCAAACCGAGAGAAGGTTGCAATGAGAGCACAAATCAGAGAGGAAGCATACCAAGAATGGTTGAATCAACCACCTATTCAATTCCCACTACATCTAGATTCACCAATTAGGAATGACTACAATAATAATAGTTCTTCGGAAGTTGGAAATGGAGACAATAAAAAAGAGGTTGGTATGGATGATTACTTGTACGGGATATGACTGCCATGGAGACAATGTTGTTAGACACATTCCTGAATGATGAGCTAGGGGATGAATCTCATATCATTGATACCATTTTCGAAAGACCGAAATATGCTTCCACCACCCCTCTCTTTGCACCTAGTGCCCAGTCAAAGTCTACTCAACTTGGGAGAAAAATGTTACTATACAATGTGAAAGCAAATTTTGGCATGTCTAACACATGTTTCTCGGCAATATTGAGATAATTGACCAACAAATTCCTTATATTAATTTTAATAAATCGTGTCACACAATCAACATTAGAAATGGTTGTTTTTATAAACATTAAATGACCTTGTACATTTCTATTGCCCACTAACTACAGATCATTGAAAGATAAGGTTCTTCCTAGTGATAATGTTTTGCCCGGTAGCTGCGAAGAGACAAAGCAGTTGTTGAAAATGTTGGGTGTTGAGTATATATCATATCATGCATGTATGAATGATTGTATTCTATATAGAGGAGAATATGCAGACAAAGAAATATGTCTGAAATGTGGGCATTATAGGTACCATAAATCAAATAGAAATGGTAAATCGCATGTTCCTCCTCATAATATATTAAGGAACATGATTATAATCCCAAGGATTCAAAGGCTCTTTCATTGCAAAGAATTATTATGTTGCAGGGATTGAATGCCTCACACAGAAGTGAGTTGGGAGTTATGTGAATCCCAACAGATTAAATAGCCATGAAGCATATAGATGATACATGTCCAAAAAAATTCAAGGATGAATTACGAAGTCTACGACTCAGCATAGAAATGGATTGCGTGAACCCATATTCCCTCCAAAACACCAACTATTATGTTTGGCCTGTAGTAGTGATCAATAAAAATATCCACCCATGGTTGTCTGTGAAGAATGAACATCTTATGTTGGATCTTATAGTCCCTGGTAGAAGACAAGTGAAGAATATGGATGTCTACCTACAACCATTGGTATATGGATTGAAGGATCTATGGGAAGGGATACATGTATACAATGTATCAAGACCCATCACAATAGAGAGGAGTTTTACATTGTATGGCATATGTGCTTACACCACACATGATTATCCAGACTTAGGAGTTTACTCTGGTAATTAACATGTTTATTTATTTGTTTATATACATAACAATATTTATTTACAAATTTAATTTGATGTGATTGGTGTTCTATTCTTAAATGCTAACATGCTATGTATACAATAATTTTGCAGGTCTTGTAACTAGATTAAATGTTGTGGACCTTCTTTGAAGGCTCGATGGTCCAACCACCTACGAAATCCAATGTACAACTGCTCGAGGGTATTCCTCCAAGAAGAACACCCTTATAGAAGAGCAACATCCGCTTTCAATGGTAAACCAGAGAGAACCCAAAGGCATGCAATAATGACACCAACATAATTTCTTAGAGCATATGAGAGAGAGAAGGAGAAGGATATTACAAAAATGTTCGATTCAAATGGGGAGTCTATGTTCAATGATCTAGAATTCTTCAACACCTATGTTGATAAATTTCCCATTGGGATGAAAGGGAAAACTATCTTTTATGAGCTCCCATATTGGGAACATATTAAGATTTCCAACTTACTAGATCCCATGCATATATTTAAAAATGTTTCATCTTCTTTATGGAGGAACATATCATCGAAAGAAAGTGACACATTGCTTGTGAGGAGAGATCTTATTTCTTCAAAAACTAAAAAGAAACATTGGCCAAGACAAGAAAGTAGAGGAGAGGATAGTCCCTCTTGGTCTTTCAAAGAAGGTGATGTCCCATGGATTTTGAAGAAATAAGATCTTTCTTTGGAAAAGGAAGTTATATTGGGTGTGAAGGTGCCTTCTTTATATGGGTCTTCCCTACGACGTTGCTTCATTGTGCATCAAGATCATTTTTTGGGGTTGAAATCACATAACCATTTGAACCTTCTAAAGGTATGAAGTATGTCAAAAATATGATTTTATTATTTGTAATTTTTATTTTTATGCCATGTGGGATAAAATGGAATTAATTTTGTATGTGTTTACTTTGTAGTGTCATTATCCTCTGCTTGTGCGTGGGTGTGTGAACCATGACTTCCCTCGGGACCTAATATGTGCCATATCTAAATTATCTACATTTGTATGTTGGATCACATCAAAGGAGATTCATATGGCCATCATTTCACGGTGGCGTCAAGAGATGGCTAAGATTGTTTGTATGTTTGAGAAGGAACTACCGCCGAGTTTCATGGAGTTGTAGGTTCATCTTCTAATTCACCTAGTAGATGAGGCTGAATTAGTTAGGGTGGTCTCCTGTCATTGGATTTTATTCTTAGAGAGGTACATGAAGAAATTGAAATGATTTGTTTATCAAAGGGAAAAACCCAAGGGGTCTATGGCAGAGGGGTACATATCATATGAGTCTTTCTACTATGTCAGTGAGTACATCAATCATATAGACAACACACCAGGTGCAGTGATTTGGGACGATGAAAGGGATGAAGACAAAAGAGAAGGGGAGCTTCTCCAAACAAATGGAAAAAGGTGCTTGATAAAGAGTAAGTGACTTATCGTTTATCAAATTTCTACATAGTAACTATTCACACTAAACTTCATAATGTATTTTTTCATGATACCATATGTACTATATGTTGGTTTGATTTCATGAATACATCAGTGAATTCAGAAATTGATGCCATCAATAAATTCATTCTTTACAATTCGGAGGCAACACAGTCGTGGGTCACATTGTACGAACATAAGAGGTGGAAATGGGAAAGTGATAGGAAAGAATTCTAACAATTGAATGGTAGAAGCATGTCTTATCCTTGTCATTTAAAAGAAAATATGCCAATGATATGCCCCAACAGTTGGGTTGTTGACCAAGTCAAGGAGA
>SNQJ01S0172678.1:5235-25647 GCA_010110895.2 Picea sitchensis
CCCTTATGAGGTTTATTCCTATTGGCCATCCGCTGACCTCGTGGGAATCCATCCTTATGGGATGCACGTTAACCCTGACGGGCTTCGACGGTTGAAAAATAGAATATGTAGATATTACAGTAACCCGTAGTGCGAAATACAAAGGATGCTACATTCAAATTGAACAGTGAATATAACCCTCGATCACGTGGGAATGGAGAAGGAGCTCGCTTACGCTGGGCCTCCATGGTTATTTAGGGGATCGAGTCCGACAGAGGACCGCAAAAATCTGATTTCCTTTAGTGGGTGTGTTACATTAGCTGTTTTGATATCTCAGCGAAGTTCCAATCTTGCAAACCTTCCGTGTGCGAAGTCTCCTTTGGGACCTTCTGTAACGTTTCTATCTTTGTTCTCTTCTTACTGAGTTTTCTATCCTTCTTCCCGATGATCTTCGTCTCAGTATTCCTCTTTCCATTCTAATTCTTATCTCCTTTTGGAATAGTAACTTCACGTTCTTGAGATTCTTTCATAGGGTTGGAGAGTAATACGCCTTCTCTCTCTGGGGTAGGTACTTTAGTATTTTGTGAGTCTTCTTGTGTTCTTTTAACTTTGACATCTAATTTTCTGGTTCTAAGTAGCTTTGATTTGTTCTCCTGTTCTTCAATCAAGTGTGCTATCCTCCTAGTCATGAAATCTTTTAATTCTCGCTTCTTCTTCTCTAAGAATTCCTCTTCTTTTCTTCAGTCCTGATCCTTTTCAATCCAAGGTTTTCCTAGTAATATAGAAAATGGGGCGATGTTCTCAATAAATTTAACAATCTCAAAATCTTTCTTTGTCGAAGTTCCATGAGTGCTCATAGATATCTGGGTGAGTCTTCCACATAGGGTTATCATCTTTCCTCTAAATAATCCTATTCCTCCCAATGAAGGAATCATAGTAGGATTTACTAAAGTTTCCCAAGTTCTTTCTGTCATGATATTCACCTGTGTTTCTTCATCCATAACACAATCAATGTTGAAGTCTCCTATTCTTGCTTCTATGCATTCTTTTTCTTTGAATATCTCTGATAAGTTGATATTTTTGTGATCATTTAGGGTTTCTTTCATTTGTAGTAATACATTGTCTAATTATTTCTAGGGTTCTTCAATGGTCACAGTTTCTTGGTCTTCCTTAGGTTTTTCTTGTCTCGCATTCATTTTTTCAACCTTAGCAATCATTCTAGGGAAATCTAGAATGTCATGGTCCATAGCTTTACAACAAAGACGACTAGGTCTTCTACCAGGGCATTCCTTAGCAAGATGTCATGGTCTTCTACAACTGTAACAAAGGGTTAGTCTTCTTTTTATTTGAAAGGATCCCCATCCTTTCATGTTTTGCGCACTAGGATAGTAGCTAACTTGCAAAAAAATCTCTCTAGGATCCTGCATCCATTTATTAGTCCAAACATTCTTTCTATGCATAGGAATGACATATATTTCACTATTTTTTTTCAGATCTACTCATATCAAACCTTCTTTCATCTAGTTGTGCCCTACTTTTCAAGCGAGGACAAAATTTATCAAACATACCTAGATCCATAATTTTGAAAAAAAAAATTCCACTTATCTTACTTTTTCAATCAAAACTTTTCATTGTTCTTACCTTTATTAGAGCACAAAGATTTCAGGTCTTACCTCTTTTCTTCAGATCCGACTCTTCTTCTTGGCACAGATCTTCACAGGTCAAGTAGAATATTGTGCACTAGAGCAACATATCTATGTAGAGAGCTTTATATTTTCTTTAGTTCCCAACAATAACAGTTCCAGTCCCGACAACGGAACCATTTGTTGGCACAGGGGTAGACCCAGTGTTCAACGCTACAACAACGCACCAACAAAACTCTACCTACCAACCCTTTCAGCAACACCTGTGAAGTAGATGAAGTCTCACCCAAGGTAGAGGAAGGGGTGGTTGTAGGAATCCGATGTTTGCAACCTTAGTTGGGACACATATATGTGATTCTAACACTTTAACAAAGCACTTAGCAGTTACAATTCATCAATATTTTCCTTTAGCTTACATCGCAGATAAACCCTAATAACAAAATGACGTAGTATTCACATAGATCTAATATAATCAAGCACTAAGAACATCAACATAGGTAAGATATAACATTCATTCACATTATTCAACACTAATCTATCATATCATATTCATTTAACATACACCAACACACTAAGCATTTAATCACATAAACAAGAGAACACCCAAAACACACAAAGCAACCACAACACATGATATACGTGGTTCACCCCCTCCCTGGGGCTACGTCCACCAACTCTTATTCTTTTTATTGTCTTCTATCAATATTCTACATGCATAGTGCCTTGACATCTCACTCCATAGAGGACAGGAGATCTGCACACTTTGCTAGATCCTCCTTCCTTGAGTTACAGTACAAAGCCTTCCACAGTTTCTTGCGATCACTTGCACTTATCTCTGCAAGTTTTACACAGTATGCACAAAGCAATTACAATTACCACTTGCACTTAGCACCTAGCATCACATAGATATATCCCTTTCCCTAGCACCTATCAATGTATCAGGCCCCTTCCTACATCACCTAGACGTCTGTTTATACATTACAAAATTGGGCCTAAACATGGGTAAACCCATGGGCCGACATCCCCATTCCCATTACATAAGCCGAAAACCCAAAAATCCCTAAAAAGGGGCCAATATCCCACGATCTCCGCTTCGACTTGCACTCCGCCTTTTACAACCTATCGAAGTCCCAAAAGTAGGTCAAACCTGACCAAGGATCTTCAAAACTTGGTCAAGGGACAACATTCTATTATGGTGGTTGTTTTCTCTTGAGAAAGGGGAAAGTGGGAATACATGTCTATTATGGATTCTTCTAGTTTTGTCCTAACTTTATCTATTCTTACCTTTAAATATTTCATGCTTCCCTCGTATACATTCACCTTCTTGAGCTAATCTTACAATTCTAGATTATGGTAGTATAAGTTATTTAAATTATTTTCAGTCATCGTGGTGAAGGTAGTTCCATCAAAAGATAAATAAATTGGACCATCGCTGACATATTCTATCGTTGGGGTCTCTATGAGTATTGATATTGGGTTGCCTCCTATGACTAGAATCTTTTGAACTTCTTGTTGTATTATGCATCCAGTGACTTTATCATACCTAAAACTTTTCAATTTTGGTACTTTTCTCAATTTATACAGAGTAATAAGTCCCATATCCAGCCTACTGAATTGAGTGTGACTGCTAGAACCTCCCATTGATATTTTTAGGATATCAGTGTCCATGGGAGTGGTGTTGTTATTAATATCTTTGTTGGGTTTCCCTGGTCTATGCATGGGTTGTAATACCCAAGGTTCAGTTTAACTATGACCAATAAATCCTCAAGACACTGGCCCTTACAACATCACCTTCTTGTGCAGATGAAGTCTCACCCAAGGTATCTATTGGGGCTGCAAGAACCAGATTTTTGTAGTAGTAAGGGAAAGGGAGGTAGATGCATGAATCATTGTTTCTTATTATAGCTTATGTATGCTCTTGATTATTAAAACCATTCATGAGTATTGCATCACAATCAATCCATACACTAAATCTAGTCTATGAAGTATAACAACATCATTCATAAACACACATAAACAAGTAAAGAACACAAGATGCAAGATTATCTCTCAAACATTATCTTTATTCATCATATCAATTGATTACATTCATGATTCTTACATAATCTCAACCTATGTGGAGTCGTCATACTTTTTCTAGCCCACTAGCTCTCTCACTCTCTATCTCTCACTAGCTCTCCATTTCACCCTACCCCTTACATATTTATACCCAAAATCTAGGGCTTAAAGTCATATTCTTATCTATCCGAAAATAGCCCATTTCAGTGCATGGCATGGCTAGCTTCAGTTAACTAGTTGTTTTCCTTCTTCTACTTATAGATTTTATGTTGTTCTTTTATTTATGGAAATTCGTACTTTCATCCTTTGTGCTTCCTTCTCTCGCTCGCTTTCTTTATCCTTCTGTCTGTGCATTGCCTCCATCCTTGTGCACCCTTTTTACCTTATGCACGCTTTCTTCCTTCTGTATGTGTGTTGCCTCCTTTTGCACACTTTCTTCATACTTAGGTTTATCTCATAAATTACATCCAAAACTTCTTGTCCAATAGGCCACCAACACTCACCTATGGCTCATCCTGATCCACTCAGGGTTGTTTCCTGTTCTTCCACTCTACAATGAAATATTATGCAACAACCTTAGCATATTTTACCTTTGTGACCATGGTAGCCTATTTTGCTGTGATCTCCTTCATGGCCTATGCGATCAAGTCTTGAATTTTTCTCTCTATGTCATCCGCAACTTGTTTGACCTTCCCCTATACATTGGCCAATTCACCAATAATCCTGATTGCTTCTTCCTATCTAGGTATAAGTCTCTGCTGGAGTACCTTCTACTATTCCCTAAGTCTCCCCACTTCAACATATGCTTTTCGTTGCACCAAAATGGCAACAATTCTCTCAACCAGTGGCAATGTTGTAACATTTTATGTTGCCTCATTTGACTTTTCTTGCACTGCTCGCAGTTTAGATTCTACAAACTTCATCTCTAGGTTTCCCATGAATTCTTCCCACACTTTCGAACTTTCTTTGCAAATTTGTGTGCATTCATCTTCAAATTTCTTAATCTTGGCAACTACTATTATTTTCACTCTTAGTCTACATTCACACACCTCAAGTGGCATGTTGGGCATTCTCTCCAGTTGCAGATGTTGGATCTACTCTTTGCATCTCTTCATAACTTCCCCAATATTTAACAATTGTTCATCCATAGTGGCCTCTACAACCAGGGGAACTTATGGTACTTGTTTGTATAACTGTTGGACAATGACCCGTGTCTTCTATACCATAGCTTCTACATCATCCTTCTCCTTTTGGGATTTCGTTTCCCTCTCCTCTATGCCCTATTTTATCTTCAAAATTTCCTCCATTCTACGTTCAAGCTCCTTCTTTTGATTTAGGGTTGTATCATACTGTGTCTGTACTTGGGTGCTTTCATCCCTCAGTCTGGCCAAGTCTTGGTGCACGACATCACCTCGATGCCTTATCTCTTGTACCAAATGTGCTTGGATTTCCTCTACCCTTTGGATGAGTAATTTGGAGACGATGATACTAAGTTGTCCTAATTCCATAATTTGTTCCTGTAATTCCCCCACTGGAAACTCCAATGCGAATTCCTCAAGCTGTGTAGTTCGATGCTCCCCTAAGGGCTGGATTAGAGATGCCTTTGTTATCCTTGCTTCTGTGGATGGGTTGTCTCCTATCTTGGGGTATTTCACAATGCATGTCGTTTCAAATATATTTGGAAGGAGTCCCAACTGATCCTATACCTTCTTCTATTGGATTCCTCGTGCTTCCCTACATCCGGTATGCACTCAGCACATGAGTATTGGTCCCTAGCCAACTCCAAAAATGTTTGTTCATCGATAATGTCTTGGTCCATAAAATTCAGGTTGGTAGACTTGCCCAACATATCTCCTACTAGGATCACCCCCAGGAGGATTAATGGTATTGATGGTAGATCTTTCCCCATTCATCTAGAATGACCACTTCCTGACTTGTCACCATGTGCATTCTCTTATAGCTATATCTTGGCTCTGTTCTCATTGGGTTTCTCTGATTTTCTCACTGTGGTATCCAAGAATGAGTTATGCTTAACAATGTTCTTATTCTTTTGTGATTTTGTGGTGACCATACCTGTCCCATCCTATTTTAACTAACTCGTCCCATCCACCATCGGAGTTGATGAGTTGTTCCATCATTGCATCTTAATTACAAAATCCTTTAGGTGATTTCTCCCTCATACTGTTGATCATCCATGATTTCTTGGCAGATTTCTTGAGTGAATGCTTGTATGGTTCTTTTATGACCTGTTACGTCGACCATCCAACTGTCTTTTCCGTGCCTTCCTGACTGCATTTTTTTCGTGCCAATCTGCACAATAGTGTGTTTCTCATCACAGTTAGGTCTATATGTATCTTCTCCTTTAACTTGGCATAGTGTTTGATTCGTGTGAGATGATCAGTTCAACCATGCAAGTTCTAGTACCTTGTGATTTCACACCTTATTTTTCCTTCTCCTATCACTACCTTCTTATTTATTTTCTCTCCTTTTTCTACTTTTTATTTGTTTTTTTTTGTTTTTCTTTCTACCATGGTACACTTACTATAATACAGGGGTTCTTGCATATCACAAGTTACTACGCAAATTATTGGTTGTCTCTATAGAGTTTCAAACAACTTCCATTCACCATTCCTTCCAAGACTTTTCCATCCAAGGTTCCTAACTGTGCAACACCTATCTCGGTTATCTATTGGATCACATAAGGACCTAACTAGTGTATGCAGAACTTCCCTGGGTGCTGTAGATACTTAATGTCATAAAGTAATACCAAATTGCCAAATTGAAATTTCTTGGATTTAATGTGTCGATCTTCAAAGGATTTCTCTCTGTCTTTCTTCACATGCTGATGAAATCCTACAATAAACCGATTCTCCTCAAGCTGAACTAACTGTGTCAATATCTCCTCTATGCCCTACCACATCAGAGAGATCAATGATTGTTGCAATACGCAGGCTAGGTAGAATGAACTCCATTGGAATCACTGCTTCTTGTCCATAGACCAACCAGAACAATGTTTTCCCTGTAAGATTCTTACTTGTAGTTCTGTATGCCCATAGTACTGTAGGATGTGTAAGTCCTAATCATCTCTTCCAACATTGCATATTTTTGTCAAAGCATTCTCTAAAATCTTATTAAAAGATTCCACTATGTAATTAGCCTGAGGGTGATATGTTGTTCTTTTCTGATGATGTATATGAAATTCCTTATTTAATGTGGCAATGGTTATATTTAGAATGTGTGTACCTTGATCACTAAGTAAGAAGTGTGGAAATCCAAACCTAATGACTACATTCTCGAATAGAAACTACACAATAATATCTATAGTGCAATCAATAACTGGTGTTTCTTCCTCCCACTTGGTTAAGTACTCTATTGCAGTAATGATATATCGTGCTCCTGATCTCTTGGCTTGTGGTTGATAAGACCTACAAAGTCAATGGCCCAGTTATAGAAGGCTTGCAACGTAACCTATGGATTGAGTGGAATTTCATTACACCGATATGGTTTACCCACTCTTTGACATACGTCACATGGCTAACAATACTCCTTCACGTCTTTGTGCAATGTAGGCCACCAAAGCCCTATGCATAAAATATTCTATGTTGTTTCTTTTCATGCGTAATGTCCTCTAGAAATCCCATCGTGTGCTTCCTCCAATATATCTAACCTTTCATGTTCGAGTACATAATGCTTCAATATCCCATTTTCTACTAACTTATACGAGTTCCCTCCAATCAACTAATAGTCTGTTTCTTTCACTACCAATTGTTTCTTCTGCGCAACTCTCATGTCAAAGGGAGCCACACCGCAATTTAAAAACTCCACAATGTCCGCAAAGTAATCATCCACCATCCTTACTACAAAAAGCTACGCATATGGAAAATGATCATCTACATTACCTGCATCCTTTCCTGTTAATATGCATGAGAGATGATCAGGTCCTGCATTTAACTTCCCTGGATTTACTATGACCTCAAAGTCATATTCCTGAAATAGTAAAAACCATATGCATATTATTCCTCCTAAGACATGCTTATTGACTAAGTATTTTAATGTAGAATGATTTGTGTACATCTTGAGGTGAGACCCAAGTAAGTAATTTATGAGCTTATAGAGCACATAGACCATGGCCAATTCTTCTCGTTCTATAGTGGTATAATTATTTTTAGATATAGACAACTTCCTACTTGCAAACACAATCAGATGATCGATGTCTCCTTCTCCTAGTTGTGATATTAATGTGCCCATTGCTATGGATAATGTGTATACATGTACATGGAACTCCTTGTTCCAATATGGAAATATTGGAACTCCTTGTTCCAAACTTGGTTGGGTCAACCAATAGTCCTTGTTTGCATACTACATGTCCTAGTAGAATTCCAAATGGTGCCAAAAAGATACATTTCTTCAATTTCATGGAAATATGACACTGTCTGCATCAATATAACATGACCCAAAGTACTTCTATATAACATTGTTCAATAATCTAAATAAAATTTCAAAAAATTATGGATGAAATCCTTGAACGTTGCCACTACTACTCTAGAAAACACTGCAGGGGAATTCTTCAATCCAAATGGCATCACCATGTACTGATAACTGCCCCATTTTGTTGCAAATTTGGTTTATGTCTATCCTCCTACGTAATTTTTATCTGATGGTATCCAGAGAATCCATCTGTAAATGAATACATTTCTTGACCTCCTATGTTCTTCGATACCTCATCCATAAATGATGTTAGGAATGGGTCATGTAAGCATGCGTCATTCAACTTCCTTAGATCCACAGAGATCGTAATTCCTCCATTCTTCTTGTCCTACACCACTATTGGGATAATTGATTCAAATTCTTCTACTGGTTCAATAATTGTTGCATCTAGCATCATTTCTATTTCGGCCTTAACCTTCTCATTATGCCTCAAGTTCAATATGTAGGATCTCTATCATATTCGATTAGCTCCAGGTTTCAGTGGAATCTTCATCTCACCTAAATCGCTTGCTATCCCTTTCATCTCGGAGAATGTTGTTGGAAATAAGTATTGACATTCTCGTAATAAGTCTGCCACCTTCTCAATTGTCTCATAGTTCCAATAGTCTCCTATCTACCATAACGATCTACATTTTTCGATGTGACTCGATGGGTTGACCTCTCTTTTGTACTTATGCTCACTTTCTTCTTCCTTGGGCCCAAAGTGTATCTTTATAAGTCTACTGCATTGTGCCTAGTCCTTCATTCCCTTTATGTACGAGGCCCACCATATCGTTGGAGTTTCCTTTAAGACAAAATCTAGTGCCAACAACCTCTGTTGTTCGAGTAGATGTAACTAAAATGTTTTTATAAACATACCAATCTCAGTCAGTCCATCATACTAGGGTGGGTCACATAACTCTATGCCAATTTGGTACAATGATTGGTTTATCTGTGCACACCATCTAGTTGAAACTTCATGCATCCTCTACTGCCAATTAATCTCTAGACCAACTTTTGAATATGATGCGCTCAAACTGATACTTCTCCAACTTAGCGCTCCTTCCGTTGTTGGGTCGACATAATCCTCCATCTATGCAGTCAGATTATATAAGTTTTCCATGTCATTTCCTATGGTGGAATATGTGTATCTCTTCCCTTCTGATGGGTCCAAAGGTGCAATAACTTTTGTATCCCCAACCTCAAAGATCATCTCTCTCCTTTTCAAGTTAATAATTTCCTGATTATCGACCACCCATTCCAATCCCACTAAGGCGTGATATGGTTTACTATCATCTACGATCTCAATAATTTCAAAGTCTACCATGTTGCACACTCCATCTGTGTTCACATGTACTCTTGTTAGTTGCTCAATCAAGAATATATTATGCTGATTCATGAGACTTAACTGGACAGGGGACCACATTAGCTCAGGTTCTCCCATCATTTCCCATGTTTTCTTAGGTAGTACATTCACATCCAATCATAATTATAGAGTAAAATTATCCACATCGTAATACCCAATATTTGCATTAAACCTAAATTCCCCGTTGGTTCTCTTCCTGCACAGTACCTGATTTACTATTCTTTGTGTGACAAGGGTGTCCCTTCCTTTTGCACAATGATAAATCATGTTATATAAAATACTAAGCATAGTTCTATCCTTCATCAGTTCTACACAACTCTTTAATAATTTGGTTAGTGTACTTGCGCACTTCACTTTTTAGGTGCCATTGGGTCTTCTATATGAGGCAATGGTGATGTTGATTCTCCCCCATGTGGTCCAAGTATTTCCTTTCTTGCACTCCGATATGTCTCTTTTTCCTATTGAGGATCGAATGTTGGCATGGGCCTTTCTAACTTTCTTACCCACTGCTCCATTTGGTTTCCTTGAGTTTCCATATCTACGCCTATCCGAGCTCCTCCCTATGTAACAATTGTGATTTTTTATCCTTCACTGCATATTTCGACTGACATCATCTGCACATTCTGATTTTGATGTTGATTTTGGTTTGGGTTTCCTATGGCCTACCATTTTGCAACTATTTGGGGACATTCCTTCGTTGTGTGATCTAGTGCTTTGCAATATGTGCATGTGGTACATTGGTTTTGGAAATATCGAGCCAAGTGTCCAAGTTGATTATAGTTATAACAAATAATCGATCCTTGTCATCCTCTACCAAAATTAACTCTACCTCGACCTCTACCAAAATTTTCCTTGTTCCCTTGATTGAATCCTCTCTAAGTGTTACACACTAGGCCATTCCCATCTATTCTAGTGTTATCTTCCTAGATCCTATACATATCTGATGTGCGCTCCCTAAATAGATCGAACGCTCTACAATCCTTCTCTTCATTCTTTACCGACTTGCACAAATTGAAAAATAAATTCTTTGGAGTACTCTGATATTTCTAGAGTAATGGACAATCAGTGGGATGACGACCCCATTTATTACAGATCTCACAGTATCCTCCTCTAGGTATTGTATTCAACACTCTTGTTGCCAAGTACTGTGTGAACGTTGGGCATTCGTCCTTGTGATGGCCTTCCGTCTTGCACTTTGTACACCAAATTTTTTCTCGTTTTTCCCTTCCCTTGGTAAGCTTGGCCAAATGAATTGTTAATGCAGCCAACTGCGTCTGAACCTATGCCATTCCTCCCATGTCTCCTACCGACGATTCCTCTAGTTTCATTGCAATCTATAGTACCTCGGGTTGTGACGTAACCTTCTGTTTAATCATGGGCCTCTGAATGTGTGGTAGAATTCAAACAATAAACCACTCTTGATGTTTTTGATATGGAATTTGGAAAGTCAGTCTCCCCATCACATCCTTAAAGCATTGATCATAATCCAGTACTGATTATGTTTGTACCTGTTTGATATCTTTGAGATCAGTGATGTACTAAGACTCTGAATTTGGCTTTTTGAACTCCTTTAGTAGCGCTTGCTTTATCTCTGCTAGGATCATGGTCTGTCTTGTAGGCATAATGCTCTGTAATTTCATATACCATACTAGCGCACAACCTCTAAATTTTGTTGCTAACTGCATAATTTTTACAAAATCATCTTGTATGTTTTTAATAGCCCAAACTGTCTTGCAAACAAATAAGTGTTGTTCTGGATCCTTTGATTCCACTCCCTTGAATTCAAGAAGTCTAAGTGTATTATCTATTCCTTCCATGTTTGGTTGTGTATTCCCTACTCTTGGTGATCTTGGTGAACTCTGATTTTGACTCTACGTACTACTCCCACTATTATGACTACTCCTACTTTGTACTCCTTGACTAATTATGATAGATTTTGATAAGTCTTCAACTGTTATCTCTGATTGTATTGATGAACATGGGGTCATGGATTTAAAACATGATCCTATTTGAGTAGGACTTGCAGGATCCTCTGTTACTAGACTGGACTGATACCCTTGTTTTTTTCCTCATGCATATGGTATCTCCATGATTCAGACTCGTTCTCAAGGTTCACCTTCTTTCAGCTCATTGTTGGCCCTCGACCAAGTTTTTTGGAAACATTGGTCGTGTTTGACCACTTTTGGAACTTCGACAGGTTGGTCGAAGATGGAGCGCCCAAGTGGAGCGGAGATCGCGGTATCTCACTCATTTTGCAGGCTTGTGGACCCAACAAAAGGATTTTAGGTTTTATGTAATGAGTATGGGATGTCGGCCCATGAGTTTACCCATGTTTAGGCCTTTTTTTAATGTATAAATAAATAGATAGGACTTAGAGCGAGATCTATCTAAGTTGGCTTCGTGCAAGAATATGTAAAGGTTGCTAAGTGCAAAGAACAGTTGTTGGCTTTGGTGCATACATTGTGTTGAGAATTGCAGAGCTAAGTGCAAGTGATTGTATGAGGATTTGTGCAGATGGACTGTGTAAGGCTTTGTTCCATCAAGGAGTTGGTTGTGTGTCTAGACCTAATTTTGAGGAAGGTGGATCTAGTGCATTGTGCCCAGATCACCTGTCCAGTGCGAGGTCTGTCTCTATGGCTTTGTGCATAGGAGAAGACATATGTATGAGATTGTAGACTAATAAAGAAGAAGAAGAAGAAGTTAGTGGGCATAGCCCCACACTGGGGTGAACCACGTATATCCTGTGTTTTGAAGTGCTTTGTCCAATGTTGTCCATGTTCATTATGTGTTTATCTGCTTAGTGCATTGATGTTGATGTATGATAGATAGATCTATCGATGCTTAGTGTTTTGTGTATGATGAACGCTAGATCTGATGTAATTCTATGTAATAAGAGGTTTTAAGGGATTAATCTTAATTGTTACTGTGTCGATCTGTAATTAGGGCTTAATCTGTGATGTGAATGAGACTCATGAACGAATGCATATTGTTGGCTAAATTCTTTGTTGTGTTGTAATCATAGATCTTTGTCTGAGCCTAGTTGTAGACACTCGAGTCCTGTAACCCCCCATGCCTTTACCTCGGGTGAGACTTCATCTGCTTCGTAGGTGTTGTTGAAAGGGATGATAGTTAGGGTTTTTTTGGTGCACTGTTGAAGCATTGAACCCTGGGTATACACCTATGCCAACACTCACTGTGATGCTCTTCTCTCCCAGCCCCAGTCTTTTTCCTCTTATACCTTGCTCCTTCACACAATTCTCCAAAATCGTACTCTTCTTCTGGTATGTGGCCTTCTTTCATCCTCAGTCTCTTCCTTCCTCATTCATTGATTCCTTCTCTCAAAAGATTCCCTTTTCATCCTCCGTCTCCCCGTATGCGCACGAATCCCCTTTAGTCGTCGGACTTCATAATCATCATGTGTTTTTCACATAGCAACATCTTTATCCATGTATTTAATGATTTCAAGAACCTTATGTGCAGACCTTTGAAAATGTTTCTTTCTGCAACACTTTATGATTGAATGCAATCTACTACAAATTATGTAACATAACCCCCTAATACACTATCTAACCAAAAACAAAAATTCTTGAGTAGTTGGGTTACTTACCGAATTCAATTGTTTTACCAATTTGGGAGTCCAATTCTTTGGCACTGCAACACTAAACCTTCATGTCTTCTCAACCAATCTTTCTAGCCACTTAGTTAGAATTTTTGGAAATTCGCCAAAGAAAATTTCATGCAGATTCGTGAACGCGTATTTTTGCATCCATTGCTTGTCACTCATCTGAGGGTTCCTATTCTCTTATTTCACAAATTCTCATTCTTTTCATTCCATCTAGTCTATGATTTCCTTCTTAGTCGACCTCCAAAACATTCCCTTAATCAAAATTTCCTGGTCTCGGCAATAAAACCATTTGTTGGGTTTCTCTGGTCTGCGCATGGGTTGTAAGACCCAAGGTTTGGTTTAACTGTGACCAAAAAACCATCAATACAACGAACCTTTCAGCATCACTTTCTTGCGCAGATGAAGTCTCACCTAAGGTATGTGTTGGGGTTATAAGAACTAGGTTTTTGCAGTAACAAGGGAAAGGGAGGCAGATGCGTGAATCATTGTTCCTTATTCTAGCTTATGTATGCTCTTGATTATTACATTCACTCATGATTATTACATCATAATCAATCAATACACTAAATCTATTTTGCGAAGTATAAAACCATCATTCATAAACACACATAAATAAGTAAAGAACACAAGCTGCAAGATTATCTCTCAAACATTGTCTTTATTCATCATATCAACTGATTACATTCATGATTCTTATATAATATCAACCTCTATGGAGTCTTCATACTTTTTATATCCCACTAGCTCTATCGCTCTCTATATCTCGCTAGCTCTCCCTTTTCACCCTACCCCTTACATATTTATACCCAAAATCTAGGGCTTAAAGTCCTATTCTTATCTATCCCAAAATAACCCATTACAATGCATGGCATGGCCAACTTCAGTTAACTGGCTGTTTGCCTTCTTCTACTTCTAGTTTTTTTGTTGTTCTTCTGTTTCTTGAAAGTCACACTGTCATCCTTTGTTCTTCGTTCTCTCTCTTGCTTCATTTATCCTTCTGTTTGTGCGTTGTCTCTGTCCTACATGTTGTCAATCCTTCTGTGCTCTTTTTACCTTATGCACACTTTCTTCCTTCTGTCTGTATAGTGTCTCCTTCTACGTGCTTTCTTCATACTTAGTTTTATCTCCAAAATTACATCCAAAACTTCCTATCCAACAAGATTCCTCATCCTTCTTTCATTTATTTTCCTCTATTTCCTTAGTTGTATCTTCTTCTACAGCTTTATGTTCCACAAATTCATTTTTTGTCACTTATGTTGTTGCTCTTTCCACTCCCACTTTCTATTCAACCTCAGCTTCTACTTATTTCTCAACAATTTCCTTTTCTTCTACCTCTTCTTTAGCTACTATTGTTGTTGCTTCTGCATCATCTTTTTCCTTAGCTCTGGCTTCATCAATTTTCCTCTTCTTTTCTGCACCATCTTCCTTCTTTTTGTTTTACATTGTTTCTTCTTCTTCTATCTATCTAGAATGCACATATGTGGTTGTAGTAGATGCCTTTGTTGAGTCCCATTATTTTTCTTTCTTTTGAGCTTCCTCACATGCTTTTTCTTTATCAACAATCCTTCCAATGGATTTGCCTTTCCGCCTAGCAATGAATTCATCATAAGTTTGTGCCCTTCCATGTCTTCTTCCTCCTAATCAAATGACATGTATTCCCATGGGATGCCATACTTATTACAATGTTTCTTGACCTCCTTCCTTGGGTCATGCCTTCTAAATTTTTCTTCTCCGAAGTAGTACGATAAAAGTGTATCCACTTCATCTTGATCCTTCTTGGTGGTTGTGAATGAGTATGAACCGATCTATAATGGGAGTGGAGGCCATATATCCTTCTTTTCTTGGTAAATTATTGTCCCAACTCCATTGATCATTGTTTGATAGGCTACATCATGGAGCACCAATTTGCCAGGGAAAAACTCTTGGGAGCATATAGGGAGCCTTAATGGCCCCATATACTCTGATGTATGTCTCATACTCCATTAATTACTAGTCTCCAATCCTTCTGATTATTTCTAGCACTTTGTCTTGCATGCATTGGGTTGGCACACAAAATTTTTATTCATATAATGGTGCCAGGAAATGGCCACATATGTTTTGATACTCTGTTCTATAGTTATGATCCTTGTGTAGCTTTCAATAAATATGGATAGAGGGGTATGTTGGCTACCATGCCCATCTCATCTTAGGATATCGATGTGCAACACACATGATATCCAAAAGATATGATGACAAGTGAAAATCTAGAAATGTTTTGGCCTCTTCTTCCTTAACAATTGTGATAGACTCTGTTAAGTTTGCTGACAAGATATCAGGCCAATTGAATGTCAACCATTTTTCTTCACAATAGTAAATTAGGGGCATATATGACAGAGTAAATTTGGAAGCATTCGGCTCTCTGTACAATCTACAAAGCATAGCCACAATGTATTGATATGGCTTCCTCAGTGCGGTGGTGGTGTTCCTGTAGGCTAGTCTTTGTTTGAATTATCTATGTAATTTGTACCAGATGATGAAGAACTATTTTTCTGTGCACTTGAATCCACCAAGAATTTCTTCATCCAATTTCCAGGTTCCCTCCTCTAGATGGTAAAATTTTTCTAGATTGGTTAGCTGAAATGAAGCTATGGGCTCTCCCCTAGCATTGCATATGTACATGTTATTTAATTCCGCATGCTTGATAATCCAAGCAATGTAATTTGTGTAGGGAAATATTGCAACACAAGCTAGTACTCTATGTATTCCCAATTTCCTGATATTTCTGAAAACTTTAAGCTCATCTTGCTCTTCAACATCGATGATGAATTTTTTCTTTTTGAACATTTTAAAGACGTCGTCCCACTTGAGCGAGTCTCCTCCTTTCTCTAGGAGTCCTACTATTTCATCATAAATTGCACCTGGGGTGTCAGGTTCATCTGCATGCTAGCTACCACTCCTAGAGACTTCTGTGGTAGGTGTCTTGCTCGTTACCTTCTTTCACTAAGACATTTATAAACCTGCAACACATAGTCATCATTATCCCAAAAACAAAAGCAAGTGAGAAAATAAGCATGATCGAATCAAGATTTGCAAACATATAATATATAATCATGAAAAACAAATACACCCATGTATGAAGTACCCGAAGAGTCACTTGTATCGATGTTGGACAGGAGATCATCATCCAAGGATGACATAATGATTGGTGAAATTATTAGAGTTTAAGTTTTGGCGAGGAATTATGTGAAGAATCCATGCAGGTTCGTGAAGCTTAATGCTATTTTAGTGAATGGAGGAAGATTTGAGATCGGAACACCTGGTGGGAACTACTCCAGTATGTACTGGAACAACTCATGGTAAGTCCTCTGGTTAAACTAGAAGCAATGTTGTCAAGCATGTCGGTGTGAAAGAGTACATTCCACAGAAGAATGTAGTAATATTGTTGAAGGGTCAAAGGTGTTGATATTAACTTCTCCATAATCATGATTTGACTACCAGAGGAGTTGGCTTAAAGTCCTCCGTTTACCACCAACGCCGATCTTGTAAAGTTCTACAGATAAAGACCAGAGATAAATTTATGAAGTGTTCTGATAGAGACCAATGATGGTTAGTTTAAGTCTTTCGATGAGACACAAGAGAATATTGCAAAGTCCTCCGGATAGCCCAACGATAATCATAAGAAGTGCCCCAATGAAGACCAATATCAATCTCGTTAATATCTTCGGTGAAGACCGGAGGTGATGACACAAATTTCTCCAAAAAAAACCAGTGACAACCCTATTAAGTGATCCAGAGAACACCGACGACAAATTTTTTAAGTCTTTTGGAGAAGACCAGAGGTAATATTTCCATGTCCTCTGGTGAAACTGTAGGGGATTGTGTGGATTCCTCCAGGTAGACCGAAGAATATCATACTAAATTCTCTAAAACAAATGCATTTGAAAATTTAACTTAGTCCCAAACAATGGTGACAAGGATAACAATTCAAGTGTGGCAAGTTGAGGCTATGGTTGAAGGACTGGTGGATATATTACATGTTTTGTTTTAATAAAGAACCCTAACCCTAAAAAATAGCATCAATGAAGACATTAGATATGGTTTTGGAGATCACCCAGTGTTTTCTATGACACGTGAATGTCGAGGGAAACTCGACGATGTAAAAATCTCATGCTCGCAATGGCTTGTCAATGGAATCACTTAGTTACTTCTCTTTCTTCTTTGGTGAGAGTAAAAAATGATCAAAGGAGGGAGAAGTGTTCCTTTTATAACTATGTTTGCAATTAATGTGAACAAAGGGGTTTTAACGTCTTTACTAGAAGCAATTTTGGGAAGTGTTCTAAGTACATCGGAGGAGATGATGGGAAGTTCTCTTGTGTGAACCATAAGTGTTAATGGGAAGTGTTCTGGTTTTACTGTTTTGATTTTGGAGGTGTTAATACAAAGTGCGGTGGTTCCTCAATACATCGAAGGAATTTCAAAGAACTCTTATAGTTGAACCAACAGAGTCCATAAGAACTCTTTTGGTTGAGTCAAAGGAATTATGATTAATTTTGTTGATTGCTAATTTATCTTTTCATAATATTTTGTGGAAAGTCTTCCGGTGAAGACCAGATAACTTAAAGGGAACTCCTCTGGTGTATACCGGAGGTGTTAAAAAGAACTCGTCTAACAACCAAAATGTATTTTAGTGATTTATCTAAGTACCCAAAAACAAAGACTCAACCCAAACCAATCTAAAAAACAATGAGGTTACCTACTCAAATAGAGGTAAACAAAGATCAACCTTGAGGAAACTTTTCAAGTCAAGAGGCTCTCATATAAGACACGAGGGGTCCCATTTTCTTAGGGAGGAGGCTTCACAAGAAAATATACAAGAAAAGGGAGGTTGTTGATGCCTGCCACAACAAGACCCTACAAATTTTCCAACAAAATTGGGGAGACCACATATGCCTTCGCTTTATCCTCATCTTCATTCATTAAAAATATCTTTCAAGTCTCTTATCTAAAAAGGTTTATTAGGAAACACATTCCAATTCATACAACCTTTCCATAGTTAGAAGAAAAAGGAAAACTTATTTTGGAGCCAAAATTAGTTATAGACACTTGAAATTGACAACAACATTACAACACCATCACTAAATATCTAAGCAAATGGAATAATCTTTCTTTTGATTATGCCACATGAGAATCACATGATTTCATTCAGTGGGATCGAATATTACCAAATATTTGAAGGACAAACTTTTTCTAAAAGAGAGGAATGTTTATGTACATACCTGCAGTATTACTCTCAACTTCTTCTCTCTATCTCCCTTTATATCCATCTTCTTCTCTTTTGGCATGATATTTAAGAACCACAATAATTTTCACACATCTACTATGTTCTTTTTATTTCTTTACTTTTATTTTTTAAATAAGACATTATATGTATGGAGGGTCTATATTGATATATGTGAAATCATTTGAGGTTACCCCTTGAGTGGTATTGGAGGTTACCTCAAAGTGATCAACAATATAATAGGTAATGCAATGTCTTCTTCTTTTAGGTCCTTACTTGATGTTCCTAGGTACTGCAACAAGTTTTTTATTTATTGATATTGTATGNTTTGAGGTTACCCCTTGAGTGGTATTGGAGGTTACCTCAAAGTGATCAACAATATAATAGGTAATGCAATGTCTTCTTCTTTTAGGTCCTTACTTGATGTTCCTAGGTACTGCAACAAGTTTTTTATTTATTGATATTGTATGCTAAATCCATATTTATATTAATATTATTAATTGTGAGTAGAATATCCTTCCATAAAAAGAAAATAGTCACCTAAAAAATTGGAGAAGTGAAAATTGACCAATCAACTACTAATCATAATCTCGTTGAATATTACTCTACTTTACAACCCTTTAAGTGAACATACATATAAGAATGAATGAATTGGATGATATCATACACGAATAAATTCTTAATCATCTAATTTTGATATTAAACTTTAACATTCAAAATTTCTACAACATTTTTAGAATATTCTTCAATTAAACACCCTTTCTACCTTCAATAAAAAAAAATGGAGGAAAAAATTTAATTAAAAAATATTTAACTGAAATAATATTATTCATTCTCTGTCCTATATAATCAAAGCCTTACCATATTGTTATTTAGTACTTACAATCCATATGTGGAAAAGGGTTTAAAATCTCTAGTAATTAAATAGCATTTATAACATTACAATGGTTGTGAACTTATCAATATGAGTTAGGTGAAATCCATCCAAATATACTTCTCCTCGCACCAACCCAAAAGTTAACCCAAAAAATAAGTTACTATGAAAATCATATTAAAGAGTTAAATTAACNACAATCATATTGAACCTTCCACTTGTTTATATCGGAAGGAGGAGAACCTTCCTCTTGTAAACGTATTTAGCAGACTATAAGAAGCAATGTGGAATAATAAAAATAGAAAATCAAAGTACTAACAAATACTAGATTTCGGCATTAGTTTTGGAATATGTTAGTGATACAAATTTCAAACAAATAGAGACAAGTAGAATTTATTTGTATTAAGTATATTTGGAGGGTAATGGGTCAATAGCTATGAAATCAAGGACTAAAATATGGAATGAGGACTATGTCAAGTTGTGTCTCAAAGTCTAGTTTGAGAAGAGGGAACTAAAAAAATATCAATCTATACATTTTTTTAATATTGTGGGGAATATGAATAGCATGTTATTTGGTTATTTAAAGATAATTTTTTATCAACCTTTCACATTATAATATAGGTACAGGTTTATGCATTATTTTAACATTACAAATATAATACATTTCCCCAGCTTTTGAGATGGGTAGGAAAAGTGATGATAGTGATGATAGATAAGTCTTTTCCCCGACAGTATTTTGATGGTGTGTTTGTTGAGGATGAATTTGATCCATAATTTTGGGGAGTTATTTATTTTTTTTATTTTTACATTTTAAATTCAAAATTAATATAAGTTAAGGAACTAATAATTTTAGATAATTCATAGGATTAAAAAATTTATTAAATCTATCACCGAATAAAAAACAATATAAATTACAAGTGTTTAGTAACTTATTAGTGGTCATTAATAGGATGAACAATCTTATACAAATCCAAAACATTAACTTGCATCCACTTGCAAGATGGTTATAGGAAAATACATAACTATTTAATTAGATTTCCCTTACTCATGTCTATAGAGAATCAAACCAAATAGTTTACATTTTCCTATTAATCAATTTCATATTGAGGAGGTGGTGGAACACACCATTATTAGTTTAAATCA
>SNQJ01S0172680.1:27669-45415 GCA_010110895.2 Picea sitchensis
GTGCAGTAAGAGGACAGCAAGCGGATGCCCGCGCCCAGTGAGAAGTTAGGGCACGGGTTGCTTGTTTTTAAGTGGTTTTTGAGGAATTACTCAGCATGGCTTTGGCTAGGAAGAGGCATGAGTTGGCTTGATGCCAGGTAAACCTGTATGGTGCATTTTAGGGTTATAACACTTCTTCAGAAACATCCTTAGAGATGGCCATAAACAAATTTTGTTCCTTACACTTGTGCCCTTGAAAATATTTGTCATCACAATTATAACAAAGGCCCATGAGTTGGCATTGCACCATTTCATCCCAAGTTAATTTTTGGATCTTGAGGGAAATGGGAGGAGGGGTAGGGTTAGTAGGTAAAGTGCAAGGAACAAAGGAAGGTGTGCGGGTCTGAGCAGAGACAATTGTTTGGGCTTCCTTAGCATGTTGAGTAGCTTCCAACCAAGTGTGAGGGTGACCCATGAGGACCTGGGTTCAAATTTCCTTTTTGAGGACACTAATAAAACATTCTCGGAAGAAGGAATCATACATGCCCTCTGTTATGAAAGCCAAGTGTTCAAAGGTAGATATAAAGTCTTCCATTGTGCCAAATTTCTTCAACTTGGTCAAACAACCAAGATAGTGGGTGTCAGCGTCAAAGAGGTCATATAGTTCTGCCACAAACTGAGTCCAAGAAACATACCCTTGGTGCGTCTTTCTACACCATTGTCAACATTTTGGATCCAAATAGAGGACACCAAAACTAAGTTTGGTAAGATCATCAGTAATTTTGTGCAAGAATATATAATGTTCCATTTGAGTGACCTAACCAATGGGATTAGATCCGTCAAACTTGTTCACTTCAAATTAGAGAAGGCGAGGGTCACGAGGAAGGGAATTGGAATGAAGGGCCATATTATGGGAAGATTTCTCACCTTCATAGTGGGACGCTTGTTCAAGGGTGGGAGAGCCAAGGGATTGTTTCAATCACTAAGTGAGGGAGGAAAATTAACCCTTAACCTCTACCAATTTGTCTATAACTTTGGCCTCAAAGGTTTCCAAGCGGGAATTATTGGAAGAAGTTTCAAAGGTCATTCTTTGGATGTATACCTTGTGTTGTTTGGATTCATCTTGCAGGTGAAGGAATTGTTGGTTGTGAGTGGTGACCATGGGTGGAGGGGAATGGAAGAGGGGAAGTGGGACCACATACAAAAGAGTAAAAAATGATGTATATGAGTGTGTTCAGTGTGAAAAAAGGAATGAAATGAGATAGGTGCCAAATAGGGTGGGGCAAGGTAAAAAACAAAAAGGTTAAAAATGATAGGTATCACAATGGTCAGGGAGAAAAGGGGAATACAATGACAGGTCTAAAATAAGGGTCCGGGGAGATAAAAACCAAAAGTTAAAAATGATAAGTATCACAACGATCTAGGAGAAAAGGGAAATCCAATGAGATATGTCTCAAATAAGGGTGCTAGAAGGTCCCATACTCATTTTTTTCTCCTTTTTTCCTTTTCTTTTTCCCTTTTTTTTCCTTTTTTTGGCCCTTTTTTTTTACTTCGCTAGGGTTTTATGCAGATCTGAATCATACTGTAGTATCGAAATTCCAAAATTCTTAACAAAAAAATGAAATAAATGTATATTAATTTTCACAACCTAAATGCAGGAGGAAAGGTTGTAGGTCAATAGATCTTCTATGCTCCTTTTCTATTTGTAATTTTTACAACCCAAATGCTAGAGGAAAGGTTGCACATAAATAAATCTTCTTTGTTCCTTTTCTATTTTGTTTCCTTTCCAACGGTTAGGGGTTTTAGGGTGCCTATAGACAAGGGTTTTCCCTATGTTATATCTCTCTGATATATGTGCAGGTTCCAACAGTAGTACTCAGCCCAATATCTCAGGGAACTCACTAAGGAGGCTAGACCATACCCTTATCCGTACAACCCGATTACCCAGGTAGTAGAGAGTATCTTCCTAAGTGTTTTTCTCGGTGGCACTATAGAATTCAGGTGATCGATCAATTGATCAATGGTTGGTTTTAGGATAGCTAGGGTGTCTCCCGATATACCACAAGTACGTGGAAGCACAAATATGTATATAGGTTTTGTCTGATACGCTACCACTCGAAGGGGTACCAACAAGGATTTCAAGGGTGTCCAACAATGTGAGATTAAGTACCTCTTGTATTTCCTTTGTGTATGATTCCCCGAATGTGGATTTATGCGTTGAATGACATATCTTTGTATCTTAAATATGTCGAAACACGTCTCTACCCTGGAAAAAAAATTAACCCACAAATTCTGCCAAGGAAAGTGCTATGATACCACTTGTTAGGCACCAAATCTATTCTAATAGCAGAAAATAGAAATATTGCAGTGAGTACCAGTGTAATAACTACAGAGAACAAAAATATAATAGTGGAACAAGATAATATATGGAACCACAACATCAAAATAATACATTTATTGATAGGAAACAATGTTCACTTGCCTCTTTGAGGGGGAAACCTCCAGCAGAGTAGAGATCTATTACAATAATTCTCAATACAAATCCCTCTCATACCTTCTACTCTTATTTATACTAATTCTATCTTCTAAAGAACATTCTAGAGGAAGATATTTATAGAAGTGTAAGGTTCTATTAGGTCTTCTTACATTGACTTGTTCATATTTATTAAATATGCCTTGTTAACTAGTATCGACCTTATTACATGGAAATATATTAGTCTGCCTAAATGAGAAGTTAAGGGTTTATGTCCCTAACAATGACATTTTATTTTTCATCTATGTTGTCCCTTGGTTATGGAAGGAAACAAATATTAAGGAAGAGGAGTGAAGCACGAACTGCGCAAAAGGCACATTAACCGAGAATGGGTTGAAGTGGTCAAAGAAGAAGAAAAGAAGGAGCGAAGTAAGGGAAAGCTATATGTTGAAAGAGAAGATCAAGGAAGATAGATCAACAAATGATGTGGAGCGTGGAAAACTCAGCAAGTGGAAAATTCCACCAACGGATGCTTGGAGTACCTCGCGAAAAAGAAGGAAGAACAGGTTGGCGAAGCCCTTAAGATATAGGTTGCATGGGACCTAGGGTTTTGATGCCTAGGGTTTTGGTATTTAGGGTTTTGACACCTTGGCCTCAGTCTAAGGTTGTATAAGAGTCATTGTAATGTATAAATAAATACCAAAAAGAGTCGGTAGGGTTGGTCATGGTTAAGGTTGAGTATTGTAACTATTGTTGTTGCATAAGAGAAGCATTATATTGTGAGAGAATTCTTGTATTGTGGATCTTCAGCTAGGTGCAAATATCAACCCTGCAGCTTGGTGCACAGGGAGGGGAGAAAGAGAGAAGGAGATAGAGTTATCTGCAAGCTAAGTGCACAGATAGAACTGTATGTTTCCATTTAATGCATCAAGAAACACAGTTATGTGGATGTAGCCCTAGGAAGAGGGTGAACCACGTATATCTTGTTGTTATTTGTGACTAATGTTGTGTTATTTTCCATATGATAATACTGTTACTGCATTATTGTGTTAGATCATAGATATAAGTTGTGAAGTAGGATTAAGAGATATAAAGAATAACTATATTTATGTGTGTTGCTGTCCTGGATCCTCTTTGCATTTCCTCTGGTTGTAGACACCTATGTCCTGCAACACCCTATTTCTACTTCGGGTGAGACTGCATCTGCTTCACAGGTGTTGTGGAAAGGGCTAGTAGTTAGGGCTTGTTGGTGCACTGTAAGAATTGAACCTTGGGTCTGCCCCTATGCCAACAAATGGTTTTTTTGTCAGGACCAGGATCTTCTTGAGGGAATGTCAAGGTGGTTTCCATCGAAGGCAGAAATTCAGAAGTGGATAGAATAACAAGAAAAGGACTTCACCGAAGATCAGAACAAGAACCATGGAATTAGTATAGAGGATTGGTTGGGAAGGCATATGTTCATCGATATACATAATATTTTCTTTGGAGGATTTCATAAGGAGCTATACAAGTGGTTATCTAGATTAGAAGATACCCATTTTGAGATCAAATATAGACCACCTGTGGTTTGGACGTCGGCGTTGATCAAGAAGGTTAAGAGAGTTGATGACGTTGTGTCAAGAGCAGTAGATCATTGGTTTGATAGCACTATTGGAGGGTACATTACTGAGTTTTCTATTGACAGAGTAGAGTTATATAGCAAATAAGAGAGATATTTATTTAAGGGACCTAGAGGAAAAATTTTACACTTTTTGAAGTTGAAGATCAAGATGATATTGCATGAGAGGAACATCTTGAAGATAAAATAATCGGTAGGATTGAAAAGCTAATGTTCAAGAAATCATACAGCGACAGTGACACAGAGTTTGGACATACATGTAGTGGGAGATCATTCAGAGAGGTTCCTCTGGTGAACCTGTTTGAGAAGAGTCACGAGCCACTAGCCTAGGATGAAGGGTTCTACAGTGGGGAAGAAGAAGAGCTATTGAACAAGGAATATTCACAATCCACTAGGATAGAGGAGAGGAATACTAAAGAACATCTTCGAGAAGAGTCAGTAACTTTAGGGACTGCACCTACCGTCAAAGTAAGTACTACTACAAATCCTATTGTTTTAGAAGCATTGAGTAACCAGAGTAGCCAAAGTTATCATGGAACTTAGAGAACTGTTATCAGAAATTCAGTACATACTCATTGAAAAAACCTAGGAAGATCTATGGAATATGAAATGAGGATACCTATATTTAGAGGAGATGGATTTGAAGATCCTGATCAGCATTGGTTCTTATGTGAAGTCGTATGGAGTATTAAGAAATTCAATGATGAAGCTATTAATAGAGATCAGTTTAGTACTACCTTGAGAGACCACACACTGAGTTGTTACATGAAGTTTGTTAAAGGAGTTGCACAACCTAAATCGTTGAACGATATCAAGACTGCGTTGAGTGAAAAATTCAAGAAACCCAAGTTAGAATTGCAGTGCATTACAGAACTAAAAGAAATCAAGCAGAGAATAGATGAACTTGTTTAGGAGTTTGATCAGAGGTTTAAGACCTTGACATGCCAATTGATTTTTTAGATTCCAGACAAGTAGAATAAGGAATGGTTCATTGCTGCCCTCTTACCACACATCATAGTTCCACTGATGCAACAGAAGGTTTCTTCATAGGCTGACGCACTGGAAATCACCATGAAACTAGAATCATCCCCTATGGGAGAATCCATCTCAGGTATGAGTCAAATTTTGAGTCATCTAACTAGCTTATCTCTGCAGGTCAAAGATATGAAGAAAGAAAAGAGGAAATATAAAAGAGAAGACATCTAGTGTATCATATGTAAATTGGAGGGCCATGAAAAGGAGCATTGTACCCTATTTAATGAATACTTGGCCTCTGGAGCTCCGAGCCCTTTGAGGTAGGTTACTCTTCCTTGGTGCGAGGTATGTATAAATAGACATCGTCCTGGTGAATGTTATTACATGCAAAATTATGTCCAGACACCTACCAATATTTACTACACATTCTATAAATCTATGGGGCATGATGAGAAGGACTGTAGGGATTATGACCTCTTGCATGAAAGGTCAAGAGATACATATAGGATTCAAGGAGAAATGCAGTAGGAGGGAACTGCTACGCATTTTAATTCTCCAGGAAGAGGAAAATTCAACCATCATGGTGGATTCAGAGGAAGAGGATGAGGAGGAGGCATGGGTCTAGGTTCAGGTCAGATCATTTGTTATAATTGTTCCCAGCCAGGTCACTTGGAAAGGGACTATCAGAACCCTTGTACCACTTGCATCTACTGCAACTCATTTGAACGTGTTATTGAAGATTGTCTTGTATTACTAGCAAAAATTCAGGAAAGAGGGGGTGGAATCCAACAAGTGCAACTGATATCATTGGAACATCATGGAGAGGATCCCAGAGTCGTTTTTATCACTAGGGGAGGCATTGTTACAGGAGAAGATAGGGTGAATCCAAAAAATACTACAAAGGGATCAAGGATCATAAGGGCTATAGAGAAGACATAGTTGTTTGATCCAAGAAAGGAAAAAGCAGACTTTCAAAGAGGCAAGAAGAGAATTTGGAAGAGAACATGCTTCTTCATCTAAGGCACAACCAGAAGTGAGAGAATGTGGAATGCCTCTGGCATTAGATTAGTCTGCCTCACCCGGAGACGGAAAATATGTAAGCAAGATTATGGATTTCCTATACACTTGCATTAATTTGATTAAGGATGGAAGGGTTGTGCAAGAACTACAACACTTGATCAAACAGTACCAGATAGGAAGGGTATATCCTCTGTTGAATAAAGTAGTACATAAAGTATCTATAAAGAGAAGGAAAAACAAGGAACTACACCTTAATGCTCAGATTGGAGACTATGACATAGATTATGTGGTCCTCGACTTGAGATCAGAAATCAATGTTATGACTAAGAAAACTTGGGCACTAATGGGAAAACCTGTTGGTCAACTGAGAGGGGGGGGTGAATCAGTTGTCACCGTGCTTAAACAATTATGCTTCTTTTAAACTCTTTGCTGAGACACTAAATGATAATCAAAATAATGCAGAGAAATAAACAATAAATGATAATCACAAAAAAAAATGCAGGGAAATAAACAATGGCACCAACATCAACACATATATGAGAAACATGTAGACAGATATTTCCTGAGGAAACCCATATTGTGGTAAAACTCTTTTCTTTATATGATAAGTAATAGTTACATATTTAAATTCTTTACATTATCATACATGAGCACCAACTCATAATGAGGTTGCAACCTCTCTTTTGCAAGCTACAACTTACCGAGAGTACCAACTCTTTGTTTTCTAGCACCCACTAGAAGGAAGCACTAACTCCCCCGGTGGTTCAAGATTCCACTTGAACCTCCGAGGACACAAATTCTCCCTAGCACCTCCCAACCACCCCGCCAAATATAAATCTTTCTACCTAATTTATTATAGTGATATGATGTCTCGAAGGATGGCCTACCCGACTTATCACTGTTCTGCTCCACTTCTTTGTTCTGTCTGCCTTATTGCCTTCTGCTCATATCATTTGCAATATCCGGTTTATGGGCCCACCACACTTTCACGCACCACTGATTCTTCTTCACCCATGGTGAATCACCACAAGAAAACTCCAATAGCCACTGCAAAATCCCACTATAACCGCAAAGAACCCATCTCCTCCGTCTGTATTTATAGCTACCATGCACCTTGCATGCAATGTTTGCTATGCCTCTCCATGCAGACTCTGTGTCACTATACTCCACCTCTTGAGTGCTCTATCTGATCATCCTCATGACTCTTCAGCCTTTCCGTGATTACACATCGGCTTCGACTTCTCTAGCAGATGTCACCAATGGTTTTGGTGTCTCAGCAATGCGGTTCCCGTTCCCATCATTCTTTATCCAACGGTTCATGATCAACCGATTTCTATATCAGCGATTTTGGCATCTTCGGCGACATAATTTTTATGTCCACGAGAGTCGCGATATTCCAATTCGCGATGTGCTTCAGCCCTGGTCCGAAGTCCCCGTCCATGTGACCGCTTACCCGATCATTACCATACCTCTCATCTGTTTCGCTGCTGATGTCACTATGCACATGCTCTTCCTGGATTCCCCATCCCCGACATGACGAGATCAACGGCCCGTATCTCACTTTATCCCACGTCAGATTTCATCGCGAAAAATCGCATATCAGCGATTGAGTTTCAGCAGGTTCTTGACATATCAAAGTCCCTGGATCACCGATGCTCTCTCGCCGATGTCACTGTGGGTTTGACACGCAGTTAGATCCCCACGCGGTCAATGCACTGCGGAATTGCATGAGCCTCAAGTGTTAGATCTACCTGACACAATTGCCACATTCTTTGGTTGTGCCATGTGTCCCCTCGGGTGTACGTGATATGTTGACGTGTGTTTGATCGATGGTCTAGATCACTTATTGATCCGACGGCAGTTGATTCGGGCCGATTACATCGCGAAATCGGGGTTTTCGCTGTATTGTGTTCTTTGCATTATAAAATATCGATCCCCGAAACTACATGAGGCCTCCCGGCTTCCACGCCCATACGAATGAACGGTCCATATCCCCGCTTGATTTAACGGCCGCGATCACCGCCATTTCGGTTTTCGCAGAGTCATTGTTTACGACTCGTGGAAACCTAAATCACCTCCGCGAGCAAGATCAAGGGTCCATATCTCAAGCTTGCTTTTAACGGTTACGATCAAATCACGAAATCACATATAGCGATTTCAGAGTTTTCGTTGTCGAGTAACTTTGCATATAGAAATCCATCCCCGCACTCCGGCTGGCTTATCTCCTCGCAACTTCACCGATCCGATGGCCCTCGTTCTTTCGAAATTTGAATGAGATCCTATGGTTGTGGATCTCTTTCTTCCTTCAGAAATTCCTCGTGATTCGAGTTTTGTCTTTGTCACAAGAGATTTTCTGCTAACGCGAATTCTCCCGGAAGCTTGCCATCACTGACAAGCATACGCCACTTGGTAAACATTTGCCAACAATCTCCCTTTGGCATTGATGGCAACTACAACACCTCAATTCTTTCTCCCTTTGACATCAATGTCAAATAAGAGACATGCCTCCGAAGCTATTGCAAGAAATGGTATGCATTAGATAATTGGTAATACAAATATCCCTAACAAGATGGACTTTTAGGTGTGAAACGAATGACACCCAGCCTTCCGCTCTAAGATATTCAAACGGTGTCTTGGCGAAATAGTAAGATGTCCTGCAATTTGTTCTCAGGTGGGAATGTATCGACCCGAATAGCCCGACAGGACCTGCTCTCTCGTAAAATGATATTTGATGGGGATATGCTTGGTCTTGAGTGGAATACAGGATTTTTATACACACTCATAGCACTAGTGTTATCACAATAAAGAGGATCTAAGGCAAGGTATTTTACCTCTAAGTCTGTAAGTATTGGAATCATCCATAATACCTCGTGGTGCGCTATGTAGCAGCAAAGAATGTACTCTGTGGGTTGATAAAGAAATAACCTTTACTAAGCCGCTACTAAGGAATTTCACCTAAGAAGAATGCCTCCACCGTGCTTTTTCTCTCATCAACACAATTTGCCCAATCTACATCCTAATAAGAAGTCAATTGAAGACTTTGATTTTGGGATACCATTGCACTGTCATTGTTTTTTAAGTACCGGAATATCCTTGACAAAATTGTAACACTATGTTTAGAGCAAACCGATATTCTCCTTACCATTCCTATATAGCATGCATTATGTCTGGGTGAGATGTCATGATGTACAACATGTAATTCTATCATTACTCCATATGAGCTGATTAACATCGAATCATCATCCTTGCTTAATTTACATCCTGCTACCATAGGTGTACCCACAGTTTAGAATCTTCCATTTGAAACCTTTTCAAGATTTCTCTTAAATATTTTCCTTGAGAAATGAAGATCCCGACGGACCTCGAGTAATTTGTAGACCAAGGAAAAATGAAAGTTCTCCCATCATAGACATCTCAAATTCAATCTTTAAGTGTATAAACCATTGTACCAAGGAGTCCTTATTACATCCAAAGATGATGTCATCTACATAGACCAAGACGATGAGAAAATAGTTACCCTCTGTTTTGATATATAAATTATTGTCAATTGTTCCTCTCTTGAACCTTTGTCTTTGAGATACGTATCCACCGGTGATACTGTTGCTCGAGGGGCTTGTTTTAAACATATAAATCTTTCTTCAACTTGTATACTAAGTCAGGGGTATTAGACAATTTGAAACCCTCCTCGTTGTTCCATGTATACTTCTTCACTTAAATCTCCATTGAGAAAGGCCGACTCTTGACATCCATTTGATAGACTTTAAACCTTTTATGACAAGCATAGGCAAGAAACATTCTTATAGCTTCTAATCTGCTACGAGCGCAAATGTTTCAACAAAATCCAACCCTTCTATCTCGAAAGATAGCCTTTCATGCACTAACCTCGCTTGTTCCTCTCTAATTTCACTTGTCCTTGCTCATTCATCTTATTCTTAAAGATCCATTTGGAGCTAATGACGCTTTTACCTTTCTGCCCTTTGAACCATCTCCCATGTATTGTTTTTCTCAATCTTATCAAGTTCTTCTTTATTCATTGCTTTTAACTCAAAGGATCATGTCAAGTTTCATTAAAAATTCCTCCTGGGTCTAAAGATGGATATGAGAGCTATATGAGATTGTTCAATGGTTTTGATTAGCTTTCTCCCGTTTGTAACCCTTTTCTTTTCCCACTATTTGACTTGAAGGATGATTCTTTTGAATGATTCCGAGGAGGAATTTGTAGTTGACTGATTTGAGTATGTCCGAGTGTTTGAGTCTTCACATTTGATTCGTAGTCTTCTCTTTCTGATCTTTGGACCTGTTCATCTTTCACTGTGGTCTTCTCAGAGAAGACTCCATTACCATACACCTCTCTTGCCGATTCCTTCATCAATTTTTACATCAATACACTAACCAATTTATGAAGCCTCTTATTATAGCATCTATCCTTTTTAATGCTTGTAGCATACCCTAAGAAAATACCTTCATCTCGCCTCTGTCATCATATTTTCCGAGGTTTCATCATTATTCTTTATGTAGCATTTAATTCCAAAGACTCAAGTTAATTGAGGCAGGTCGCCCAAACCATAGTTCATAAGGGGTCTTGTCACTTTGTGGTCTTGGAGGTGAGCTTTGTTGCCACATGGACTGGCCGTCAGATGTTTCTACCCAGAGGGTTTGACCAATGTTCTTCTCATTCACTGGATCTCGCCATTTCGCACTATTCTGCTTTTTGCCTCTCTCAACAACTCCATTTTGTTTCGTGGAGTTCTTGGGATTGTGTATTCTCTCTTGATTCCATGTTCATCGCAGAATTTTTTAAAGTCTCTTGACATAAACACTCCTCATTGGTATGATCTTACTGCCTTTAAAACATTTAAGGCTTTAAAAAAGACTCAAACATGCAAGAGGTTAAAGCCTTAAATATTTTAAATTTTTCAAATGTTTACTTTTCTTTGAGAAAGGCAAACTCCATGTAAGTCCGAGCAATCATCAATACACAACATGAAGTAGTTTTCTTTCCCCTGCGCCTTCCTATCTTGATGGTCCACATAAATCCATATGAACTAGTTGGAGTGGTTTCTCCTCGCTGAAGTGAAGCTGGACTTATATTGTGTTTTGTTTTTCTTCCCTACTTGATATGGTTTACATACTGAATCTTGGGCTTTGCTATTTTCTGTAAGATCTTTATCACTGAGGTTTTTAAGTTTGATTAAGTGGGTCAAAGCTTAGATGTCCCAGTCTCCTATGCCATAACCAAATTTTCTCATCATGTTTGCTTAGATGACATTCTTTTCTATTTTCTTTCAAAGACATATACATTATTTTATGTCCTTATGCCTTTGGCCACTACTTGTTCCGAAGCTTACGATTTTATCTTTTACATTCCTTGGACGTGAACAAAAATTCACATCCTCTATCAGACATTTGACTTCTATTAATCGAAAGCAAATTATGTTTCAGCCCATCCACAAGTAGAACATCTTGGCTTTTTTCCTTTTCCATTACTTAAGCTCACCATCCCTTTTCCTTTTTACTTTCCCTGGAGCATCAATTTCCAGTTGCTTTCATGCCTCGATGCATTTCTCACTTAGCGACAGAAACTTGCCTTTGTCTCCCACATTTGTTTGGAGAAACCACTGCCTACATACCAAGGTTTCGCTTTGAGCGATAATACTAATCCACACTTGTTTCTTTCCTTCTTCTTCCAAACTTGACATTTCCATGTGAGATTTCGACCGTTCATAGTTCCTTAACCGAAATAATAGATTTTATGTCCAAAGTTATGACATCGCGGTAGCATTCATCTCTTTTATTCAATAAGTCAAACTTATTGTTGCGTTGTTGCTTACTTATTGACCGCTGATTATTTCTTGGCCTCCTTGTCTGTGATAGCCCGTATCTAATTTGGCAATTTGCGATGTACAGTTACAATTGAAAGTGTATCATTCTTTGTTGTAAAGTATTTATCTTTGAAATCTAATTGCTCATTTCTAGGTCTTAAGCAACAATTTAAGGCTTTGTGACCTAAGTTAGAACAATAGAAACAATAGCCATAGAAAAAATTCTGTGTACCGAAAAATGGTTGTCTCTTTGAACAAATTGATTTTTGTATTGCCGAGCAACGTCTTTAGTAGAAAGAACATTGTTTCTTCGCCGATTCAACCTCGAACCTTTTCCTTTTACTCATCTTGGGTGGTTGATTGTCTTCCTTTGTTTCTGTGGGTTGTTATCACCATTGGTCGCGCTTTTGACAAACTTGATAGGTTCTTCAATTCCCCGCTTCCCAATCGCTTTGATCCCTCTTCATACCCCCAAACCAGCTTTCAGCTTGGGATTCCTTTGTCGATTCAGAATCGTGGCTAATCCTTCCGAGGCTTCGATACTCTATGACTGACATACAAGGCTTGAAATTTCTCCATTTTTTCCCTTGTTTTCACTACTTCTGTTCTAATGATTCACATATTGACTTCTTTTCTGATAACTATCATTCTGAAATGATAGTTATCAGAATGTCTTCGATTTTCTTTGCCCTTCCAATTCTACTTTTAGTAGGACAAGATCTTCAATGTGCTCTTTAATTGCCTTTCGAACTATTTTAACAATTGTCTTTTCTTCGTTTGATTCTTAGTCTGCCAATCTCTTCTAATGCATTGTTCAGCTTCTCTTCCATGTCAACCACAACTTTCTTCATTAGCATCACTCCCTCGCGGCTATTATTGTCATAGACCTCTTTGGCCATAAGTGGAAGTCATTTAGTTTATCTTCACAGATGAATCATTATCCAATTATCTTAAGGATCACCATCATTGTTTGCACAGTAGACTTTTCTTTTAAAGTTATTCTCCTCTTTTTAAAGAAATTTATGTGTCCGTATTTTTCCCCATTATCACAAGTCTGATCCTTTTCCTTTGTGGGGACATTTACAAAATGCCCCTATCTTTCCACTGTTAAAAAATTTGAAGGGCAATTTCCTTTGTATTTTCCTCAAGCCCCTTCTTCAAATTTCTTTTACAAATGGCTTCGATTTCATCACCTGGAATCCTCATCTTTTGTTCCGTCATTTAAATGATGCTTCTCTCGAGGTGGGTTTATCTTTAACTATTCCCCTTTCATATGCAGTCAATGTTACGGGAAGTTGGTCAAACCGTGAAGTTTTCATATATCATTAAGTTCTTCTATAGCAGAGACCTTCTAAGTTGAACCTATCAGTGGAGAGATCTCAAGATTTTATGTACTAAAGAAGGTTCCCAATTGTTTCGCCAAGTGCCCAAGATTGTACGTGTACCCATTTCTTCTACTCTCTCGAAAAGTATCTTCCAACAGCTTCATCTTCCTCTTCATCTTCACTGCTCAAACATTCTATAGGTTTGAAGCTTTGCATCCTTTTTACCTTCTCATTACCTTCATAACCACTAATGAGTTTATCCCACATTTCTTTAAGGGCCTTAGGTGCATAACTTTCACAAAATTCTGCTTCCTAGTCCACTCAAGATAGTATTCATAGCCTTAGCATTGAAGCAAATTCTAGTTTGTCATCCCACTAGCACAATTGGTTTACATAACCAGTCTCTACATACATCCCAGACATTTGCACCCAAAGCCATTATGTAGGTTCTCATTCTAACTTTCCGTATAGTAAAGTTTGTTCCATTGAACAGGGGCCTCATCGGGTTGAATTTCCTTCATGGCTTGACATGTCTGCTCTAGGATCTACCCTCAGATAAAGGGGGCTGGCTCATACCAATTGTTGGTCAACCGAGAGGGGAACTTGTTACCGTCGTTAAACAATTATGCTTCTTTTAAAACTCTTTGCCGAGACACACTAAATGATAATCAAAAATAATGCAGAGAAATAAACAATGGAAAATTCAACATCAATCACACATATGAGAAACACGAGCGATATTCTCTTGAGGAAACCCATACAGGTAAAACCTCTTTTTCTTTATATGATAAGTACAGTTACATTCTTTACATTAACATACATATGAGCACCAACTCATAATGAGTCGACAACCTCTGTTTTGCAGTTACAACTGTCGAGAGTACAAACTTTGTTTCTAGCACCCACTAGAAAGAAGCACCAACTCCCCTCGTGTTCAAGAACCCACGAACCTCGGGAGGACAACAGGGCCTCCCGAACCTCCTAAACTAATTCTGGAATATAAATCTTTTCTATCAATTTATTACGTTGATAAGGATGTTCGGCGATGGCCTACCGGGACTTATCATCGCTCGGCTTCCACTTCGCTGTTCGTCATTTTATTGTCTCTTTTCTCATATCACGGTAATGTCCTGCTATGGGCCCCCACGCTGGCCAAGGCCACTGATTCTTTTTCACCCATGAATCACCACAACAAACTCCAATAGCCACCGCAAATTTAATCGTGAATTCAGCAACCTGATCTCCTCCCTTCACGTCTGCGGTATTTATAGCTTTATGCACCTTGTGCATGTACGTTTTCCATCCTCTCATGCGCACTTCGCCATTACTCCACCTCTTGAGTTCTCTATCCGATCATCCTCATGACTCTTCAGCCTTTCTCCGGTGATTACACATCGGTCTTCTTCTGGAATTTCTAGCATGTCAATAATGGTTTTGGTAGTCTCACAAGTTGTCGCGGCTCAAGAGTTCTCCGATCATTGATCCAACGGTTCAGATCAAATCGATATTCTATATCAGCGATTTTGTCACTTTCGGCGACATAATGTTTATGTCCACTTGAGTTTACTTCCGATTCAAGGACAAGCTTCAACCCTCCCCGGCCGAGCCCTCGTCCATGTGGATCAGCACTGCGGATCGCCACCATACCTCCCATCGGTGTTTCAAGCGCTGATGTCACTATGCACATGCCCGGATTCTGATCCCCGATTTCCTCGGAGCGATCTGTGATCAACTATCTGCATTTCATTCTTATCCAACGGCCGCGATTTTCATCGCGAAAATCGCATATCGCTGATTTCAGAGTTTCTATTGCAAAGGTGTTCTCTGACATATCAAAGTCCCCGGGACACCGATGCTCTACCGACGCCACTCGCGGGTTTGACATGTGCTAGGGATCCCGCCACGCGGTCACTCCGATTCTCCTCCGTGAATTTCATGAGCCCGGGTGCTAGATCTGCCCCACACCTGTCATTCTCTCGTTGTGCCATGTGTCCTCGCGACGGGAATCGTTGACGGTGTTGGATCGATATTCAGATCACTTTATTGATCCGGACGGCACGCATTCGGGGCCGGATTTCGTGATATATCGTGAAATCGGGCTTGCATTGTGTTCTTTGCATTGTGAAATCGACTCAAACTCCTATGAGGCCTCCTAGCTGCCACGCATCCATACAAATAAACGGTCCAGATACCTGCTTGATTAACCACAAGGACAAATCGTGAAATCGCGATATCGCTATTTCGGTTTTCGCTTGTCATTGTTCACAAGACTCGTAAAACTCCACCCCCGATTCGATGAGAAAATCAACGGTCCATATCTCGCTTGCTTTTAATGGTTGGCGACAATCACAAATCTCAGGTCGCGATTTCATGGTTTTCGTTTTCAAGTGAACTTTGCATATAGAAATCTCGATCCCTCAATCGATGGCTTATCTCCCTTGCAACTTCGGCAGATCTGACGGCTATTGTTCAAATTTGAAATGATCCCGCGTTGTGGATCTTCGCCTTCCTCTTCTTCTCGCCGCAAATCGTATCTTGAGCTTTGCCTTTGCTGCGCGCATTTTCTTCAACGTTGTTCCTCCTGAGCTTGCCATCAATGACAAGCATACGCTACTTGGTAAACATTTGCCAACAAAACCTAAGTTTATTTACTCTCCTATCAGGTTCAGGATGGCTAATCAACAGGAAGTAAGCCCCTTTGGGAGACTAGAGCATGTCCATGTGGACATTGACAGGGTAAGGACGTTTGTAGACTTCGAAGTGATTGAGATAGTTGATGATAGTTGTCCTTATCCTACGATGTTGGGAATTGATTGGGCTTTCAAAAATTTGACTATTGTTGACCTAAAAAAGAGAAGAATGACATTTGAAGGTGACGGCCTTAGGTTCATTGCACCTCTTGATCCTAATGAAGGTCACAGATACACAAAACCTATCAGAGAAGAAGACTATGCTTATGAACTAAAGAATATATATAAATTGACAGCAAGACATCATGATTACATTAATCCTACAAAAGATGGAAATTTAAGCTAGCGAAGTGAAAGTGCATTCTCATAAAATTCAGAAGAAGCAGTAGAGAACTGGCATAATAGAATGTATGAACTTTCTGCACGGAGGTGTGCCAGACTGACCAGGGAAGTTCACTAGATTGGCACAAAAGTAAGTAATATGCCTACATTTGATGGTTTAAATCATTTAGAAACATTCTTATTGGAATTTGAAGAAATTGTACCAGTACAATAGAGGTTGTTGGAACTGGATGAAACCTTGAAAGCAATGCCAGCAAGATGGTGGGGAACACACAATAAGAACATCGTGGAGTGAGTAGAATGTCGCACTTTGATGACAATGCACTTTTCAAACCAATTCCAAGGGTGCGAAGTTCAATACACAGGTCAGAGTTGTCTGAAGGACCATGTGCGAAGTTGTGAGGAGGCCTGGAGAAGCATTCATAAAGGAAAATGGGTGCATACATTTGTTAACAAGTTGGACACAACGCCTATCAATTGGTATCTTCAAGGAGAACTGTGCCTCACCACTTCATATTGGTAGGGTATGACCCAGAACTTTATAGCTACATTTTTATTCAAAAGTCAATACCCCACAGTAGATCAGGCTTTACAAGTGATAAGACAAAAAGTCTTTGAGAAGGCAACTAACCCCCGTTTGGAGCAAGAATAATATGAAAGGACTACACCTCTTCACAAATTACAAGGTTTTTACAATATCAATGTTGATGAAGATGATGATCCTAGGAATGTGAACATCATAGAAACTGAAGGATAAAGAGACCTAGAAGGGCCAAGTATTGAAATACTATTAAACATTATTTTGGTTACTCTGGTGATGTCTCTAAAGTTATGTGTTCAAGCTCTCATAAGGACCTTTTGCCTAAGAAAAGTGATTGTTGTCTTCTTCTACAAAACATATTTTTAAGATGAGTTCGCAGGCTACATGTATTATAAGGTGTGAGAAACCCTGATTCTCGTAGGATACTCTATACTTGGAGTGTGAGATGTTCACAGTTTTCTCTATAAGTAGGGTGCAAACCTGATTCAAAGATAAAAAGGGAGAAGAGGTTACGAAGGTTCTAGAAGAGGAACTTCTAGAAAATGATTTGGCATTTGCATGGTTGGAATCCTACTGACTTCTCAGATTTAGTAGGATCATCCTCATCCCTTTAACCATCTCTCCTTCTCCTATATAATGAAAGGTTTCTCAAGGAAGAGGTTAAGAAAGATTGAATAGAGAATTTATGAAAGAATAGATTCAGAATTGTGTGAGGAATCCTATTTGAATTGATGCTTGAGGCCTCCATTTGTCTATCAAGCCATAGTGGATCTTCTTCATGCAAGCGTGGATCAAGTGTGTGTGTTGAAATTAAGGATCACCGAAAGGAATCTTGTGACATCAAGGCAATCTGCTTGTATCTTCTACTTTCATTTAATGTAATATAGTGGCATGTCCCTTTCCCATAAAATCACTCTTATTTTATTACATGACTCCTTGATCACATGTTTAAGTCTTCATT
>SNQJ01S0172682.1:0-20564 GCA_010110895.2 Picea sitchensis
CTAATCCAAGATCTCTCAGTACAATACAATCATCTCACACTGTCATACACAAATCAGCAAATACATGTGTCAATTCATGTGTCCAAATAGCTTGCCTCCTCTGCACAATCTCTGCAATTTGAATTCTCACAATGATACAAATTTCCTAGTTTGCACATGCTCATAAGCATATCCATTGCATGTGTTATCAAATCACAACTGATAGCCAAACTGTCCCTTTCACATGTTATCTCAACTAGGTCTCCACTGTATCTGACATGCATGTAGTTAACCGTGGAAAATCTTCAGTTGCATGTGAGTTCACTGATTTACTGAACTCTCACTAGTGCATGTTTAGTTACAACTAGTACAACTGATCTTGACTCACTTAACTACACTTATAATTCTGTTACAAATCCAACTCACTCAGTTATGAATGAAATAATAGATTAATATTTATTGTCTAATTTATTTAAAGGAAAAGTAAATTAGACACATGTTTCTTGTTGACTTTTCAACACAGCCCATACCTAATTTTAGGCTGGCCAAACCATTATTTATAAGGGAGTTTAGTGCCTCATTTGTACACTCACTCACTAGCTCTGCATCCAAGAAGGAGTGTGCAAGTCTTGAAAGAAGAAGCTATTGTAGCTAGGTGTGACGTTGTGAAGGTCTTGCTCTATCTCTTTGATATATCTTGGTTAAGTTGTGTGTTACTCTTCCCTATTCAAGGGATAGAGGAGGATTTTCTTCTTTATTAGTTCTCTCTTGGACAGAAGCATTGTTCTTGGTTGGCTAATCTATATTGAGGAATTTTGTTAGGTTTTCTTCCCCTAGAGGGTTTCCTAGGACAATATTTGTGTCTATCTTGTTTCTATGATTGCCTCTCTTTCAGTGATCTTATATATGCAGTTAATGTGGTAAATAATTGTAATAACAAAAGAAGAATTGTAAGTGTTAGCTCCATAAGTAAAATATCAACACAAACTTTGTTGCAATGCAACATGTCACATTTCAACAAAGATTGTTGTGATGCAATATATCTCACTCAAACAAACTTTTTTTCAATGAGACATATCATGCTTAAAAAAACTTTGTTGTGATGTGACATATCACACTTAAACAAACTTTTCTACGGTGTGACATATTACACTTAAACAAACTTTTTTGTGATGCAACATATCACACTTAAACAAACTTCTATGTGATGTGACACATGGTACTTAAACAACCAAATCTCTTTTTGGGAGGATCATTTTCCCATGTATAGAATGTTTTTAGAACAAAAAATACTCGTGCATTACAAATCACAAACCACTCTAACATCTTTCAAAACCCAAAACTCTTTTTACTTGAGTTGTAATTTATAGATCATATTTGAAATTCAAGATATCCAAGTTACTCTAACTTCTAACAAATTTGAATCGCTAAATAATCTAACTATCGACAATCATAATTCCACTAGTTAATTTTGGGACCATTTTCCCATGTGTACAATGTTCTTAGAACAAAAAATACTCATGCATTACAAATCACGAACCACTCCAACATCTCTCAACTGCCAAATATATTTTTACTCAAGTTGTAATTTATAGATCATCTTTTAAATTTCAGTATCCAAACTACTCTAACTTCTAACAATTTTGAATCACTAAATAATATAACTATTTACAATCATAATTCCATTAGTCAATTATTCATAAATAAATTATCTTAATTACCAAATCAAAATAATCATTAAGCCTCGTTTAAATGAACTTCAAACGTTAGGGGAATTAATTGGGTGAAATCTTCCCAATTGTGATATATAAGGTCATTGGATTTGGCATGGATATTGGTAGTTGGTATGGATACTAGAATACAAGAATTGGACGCTTGTATTGTAGTATTATTAATTATTGAATTTCAAAGGAAATATGTTTTATTCTTGAGGTTAAAAAGATTCTTTAGTCTTAATAAATTCTTAAAAAGAACAATATTTTAAAACATCTTTTTAACTCTTTTTTTATTATTATTGTTAACTTATTTATTTATTTTTTGTAAAAGATACTTCTTATATATAGAGAAAAATATTTACATCAGCAACTAGAAAAAAAATAGAAGGATATATACAATGTACAAAATACCCTCTTTGCTAGGGTCACTAAAACAATGATGAAATTAGAATAAGTGGTCGAATCTAACAATTTGTACTTCTAATTAGCAATGCCCTTTTTGTTAGGAGTTGCTTGTGTACTTTATCTTGCCATCTTGCCATAATTAACAAAACGTTGTATGAGAACTAACCTTGTTATCAAAAACAAACTTGCAACGAAGTTTCCAAAGGATATACAAAGCATAAATTCTTAAACAATGTCCAATACCAGGCAAGAAATCTCATATCTGGAATCATCAAACAAAATTGTTGCATTGCAACTTATTTATTTAAAATTATTAATTTAAAATTTTTGAATTATGTTTATTATTTCCAATTTGGACTTGATATAATAATATCTAGATTGTTTATAAATTTTGTCTATTTATTATACCTGTGGCGAGGCATTGTATCTAGTGTTCGATTTATCGGTTGAATCTGTATTAATTATTGGTTGACCATAAATTTTTGTACGTTTTCTAAAGTAATAGATTAGAAATTTATTTTTATTATTTTTACGAAATATTTAAAATGGTTTATGTAGTATTTGATTGGCCATTCAAATCGGGGTGTTATTTCCGTGGTGGCGGTGGTCTTCTTGAAATTGGTGAGATTATTTATAAAAGCTCATAAAAACTTGTTTATATGTAATAAACGGTTCACTCATTCATCGTGATGAAGAAACTAACTACTTTCGATATTGGCTTGGATCATCAATGATTCGAAAGTGAAGTGTCGGCCAAATCCTAAAGGCATTGATCGTGGAAAGTAGAGAAAAGGACAATGGTTGAAAAACCTCTTGCCCGAGACTTCTCCCGGGTCAATGGATCAAATCTCATGGAAGATGTCATACAGTGTTGAAATATTCATCCATGTTGAGTTGCTCGAAATGGGAGACATGAGATTTTCCTCATACTCCTATGGAAATTTCATTATAGATTTTGTCTCAAGAAAACAGATCAGGTAGCGTGTTTGTTTGAAAAAGTCTCCCTCGGTCCTTAAATAATTTAATCTCAATTTTGTCATGGACATGCCACAACAATCGCATAAGCAGTGGGAGCTCGAGCAAGTCACAATATTGTAGAAGAATTGTGGAAGGCTTGTTCTCGCATTGAGTCAGAATTGGCATGGAAGATCGAAGCCATCGCAACCCTCCCTAATCTCTTTGACATTGATATCTCACTCTACCAGGCTGTGAAGGTCGACTCATCTCAGACTGAATTATGTCTTTTGTGAACTTTAGTTCACTTAGTTGCAGTATTATTAAAATAGTTTACTTCATTTTTTCTCACGATTAATTTAAATGGAGGTCGAGGCTAAGAGAACTGCAGAAGAAGGAAAGGTTTAACACATATTTGTTCTACAGCTTGAGGAGCTCTATCAAATATACATTGACATTGTCAAGATATTGGCAACAACGATCATGAGGAGTCTGAGAATTTCATAATCTCAATAGTCGAAGTTGTTGCTCAGGGGAAAATCAAGCTAGACCTTAAAACAACTTCTCCACAAACCTAGAGGCCTTAAACTCTTTAACGTACCATGCTTCTCACAAAAGCTCTTTTCCATTGTTAAACTAGATGTTTCTAATAATAACATGAAGGTAGATGCAGCTTACATATATTACTTCATTGCAAGAAATATAAAAAAAATTGTGATTTTGATAGTAATATACTGCAATTCCTACCCCAATATGTAACAACCGAATTAGATTAATTAATGATCATAATTAATTAAGGTAAATTAAATAATTAATGTATTAAAAGTAAATTTATTTAATCATCAATTTATCTAAGTAAATTAATTATTGAAATAATTATTTATTATTTGAACTAAGTAATGTAACAAAAAATAAAAGGGGAGGGGATTATTTTATTCTATTAAATGTATGTAAAGAATTAAAGACAAAAGATAAGGCAGGTGGGAAATTANTATCTAAGTAAATTAATTATTGAAATAATTATTTATTATTTGAACTAAGTAATGTAACAAAAAATAAAAGGGGAGGGGATTATTTTATTCTATTAAATGTATGTAAAGAATTAAAGACAAAAGATAAGGCAGGTGGGAAATTAATGGGGGGAAGGATTCGAGAGAGCGGGATAAGAAAGAGGGGGTTGGACTTGGATAAGGGGATTATTTTATTTGGAGAGGAGAAGGAGAAACGAGGAAGAGAAGAAAGGATGCAACATTTCTTTGGGGGTTTTTACTAGTAGACTGGAGTTGTTGGGATTTCAAGCTCGGGGGCCAGGAAATTTGATTTCCTGGAGCTAGGGAATTGGAGAGGTTTGTTTCTAGTTGGATGGGAGGATTTAGTTTCAGGCCATTTATCAAGAGAAATGATCAGCAGGAAGAGAAAGGGACAAACTGAAAAGGGAAAACTTCTCTTCAACATGTATTTCACTGATTTTACTTATTGTTGTTTTTATGTAAATTTCAAGTTAAAAACGCATACCTGTAACCTGAGATTTAAATTTTTATATATTAGAACAAAACCAAAATTTTGATATTAGATTTACTTGATGAATATACAAACATAATTTAGATAACAAATTTATTGTTAAAACTATGAACCCCTGATATAAGGGAGGAAGCTCTACTTATGGTATGAGAGCTCGGTTTCAAAACTGAAACCTAGGTCTTGACCACACACATGAATGTGAAAACTATTCTCTAAAACAACTCATAACCTACAGCCCTCATTAAAACCTTTGTCATCAAACCATAATTGATCTCTGAAATAACCTAGAATTGACCAAAATTGACGCAGAAACCCTATAATAACCCTAAAAACCCTTATAAGAAAAGGAAATAGGAATAAGACCAGTTCCATCTTTTCATCTTTAACTCCGAGCACCTATCAAGGCAATAATCCTTTACTTGCATTGACATAAAGCTAACAAGAATTAGATGAACTATATCATTATTTCTAAAAAAATAAATAAATAGAAATGGACTTTATACCAATAATCCTTTACTTGCATTGACATAAAGCTAACAAGAATTAGATGAACTATATCATTATTTCTAAAAAAATAAATAAATAGAAATGGACTTTATACCAGTAATATATATAGAAAGAATATATAATAAATTGTTTATATTATACAACGTATACATTTATATATATAACATAATAAATAATAAATAATAAATTTTATATATATATATATATGACTTACAGTATGAAACTATTACCTAAAGAAAGAAGAAGAAAAAAAGCAAAGGAATCAAAATAAAAATTTAAAACTTGAAATTTCCTTATGCAATAGTCACGTATTGTTCCAATCTTTAAAAAAAAGATTACAGAATACTATAGAAACAGGTTGTGCAAGGTTTAATGAGTCCCTCGTCTCGACAAACTTAAAACTTAAAGAATACCTTACCCAACAGCCATACATAGTTCCATATAATCCCCAACTTCACACAGAATTCCACACGGTGGCATGTCATTTGTGGCTCCACAAACAAAGGAATGGAATTTTTTAACTTAAATTTTTTTTATGCGCTGAAATTGACAGTCACGGTCATATCAAACCAAGTTGTTGTAAACGTGGGGAAAGGGTGAGAAGGTAGGGAAACCATGTGGTCGGCCCTTCCCTTCTCCCACCCCACAAAGAATTATACCCCAACACAACTAGACTAAAAAAAAATTGAATTAATGGGTGGACCGATACCTAGTCGTCAACCCAAGAAATTACACATGCCTTAAAACCCCCGGCTAGTAGAGAAAACCCTCATAGCGAACTCTTGCACAGAGCCTGTCCATTAAACTTTGTTTCTTCTATAGATACCACACGGCCTTGGGTTGCAACCATCACACCCACATCGTAGGAGTCTGAAATTACAACAGTTTTCTTTATATCTATCTCGACCTAGACCATTGACAAACCCACGACCACGTTCTCAATAGACCACGCACTTGGGTCGATCCCTCCAACATGTGGCCAAGCCAAGAGGTTGTGCACCTTCGTGCAGGTCCTGCTCAACTCATGGCTGATTTTAAATCACAGTTGGGCAGCAAGCCTTAGTTGTGTGCTCACAAGGAGGTCGTCCATGGGCCTCATCCTTGAACCCTAAGGGCAGTGTGTAGAGCAAAGTTGTTGGGGGGAAGGTGAAAATGAATGAGCGAGAGTTAGGGGTAGGGTTTTTTAAACATATTTTTTAATTGAATAAATGGGATGGGGAGGAACGTGGACCTCATGTGAGGTCACGCGTTTCCCACCCTCCACATTTTTTTTATTATTGTTTCAAAAAAAAATTATCGTTATTAATCATTTATTTAATTGTTTTTATTTTTTTTTATTTATTCTATATATTTATGTATATAATTTATTATTTTGGTTGATTAATAAATTATGATATATAAATAAATAAAAAGAGAAATAAATTAATTATATTGTATATATTTTATATATAATATAAAATTAAGGGGGAATAGAGCATAAGGTCCCTTGTCATGGCGGTCTGAGGTTTCAGGGGGATGTCCACTATGCGGTCATAGTGTGGGAGCTAACTGTCGTTTCTCAGTATGGAGTTTGAGGAACACGTGGATTATTCCTCCGACCACTTGGAGGATAGTGACATATGGGCGGTGACAGTTGGAGGTGGTATAGAGGATTGGGGACATTTGTCTGCTAGTGAAGGGACAGAAAGGATGAATCAGTAGTTTCTTGGGCTAGAAGGTGAAGGACCAGTCTTTTTAGGCGGATTTCCCCTCTTTTCTTCCCTGTCTCCTCCAGCTATTGAGTCTGTCATTGCATCCGCATCGAGGTTGTTGTCGGGTTTTAATCAAGAGATCTCGCTCTCTTCATCGTTAGGGTTTAAGCACACTCATCCTGAGCATTTGGATGGGTTAAGTGGTTCCGAGTGGGGCCTCTCGACTGATGACTATAATATTTACTTGGAAAATTCCCCCCATCGTGCAGAAGTACCTAGCCCCAGTGGGTTAGGAGCGAAGTTATTTTCCCTAGTGGTAGAGACAGTTGAAGGACCGTTGCTTAGTTTTTCTTTCTAGACCCCATCTAGGGTTGAGCACCAAACTCCTCATTTGGCGAATTCAGGTTTTATTTCAGCTATTATTGATGCATATGAGCAATGGGGTGTTGTGGGCAAAATATTTTTTCTAGGTCGCCGCAAAATGGACTACAAAGTTTTGAAAAATCTAGAGGCACAAACGAAGGAAGGTCAGGTTTCAAACCTCATGGAGGCAAGAACCAAAAGTGGAATTTCTTAAAGACAAGGGGAAAACTTGGGAGTTTGTTCCTCGGGGAGGAAGTAGGGTTTCACCAAGTTATCCAGATGGCCAATCAAACCCTAGTTGGTAGAGAAGGTGGAAGATCCTTTTCCCTAAAGACAGTGGTAGAATGGGCACGATCAGTCTGGTTGGATCATCTTGGTTATGTGCCGGAGATTATTGAACTAACTAGGAATTGGTTCTCTTTCAAATTATTGAAGGAAGAACATGCCATGTGGGTGTTGGGAAAGAACTAGAGTCTTAAAAGCGCTCCTTTGCTACTCAAGCCCTGGTCTCCTCTATTTGATGTCAGCAGAGAAAGGATGGACAAGAACCTGGTTTGGGTCAGACTTCCTACTTTGTCGCTCCAATTCTCGACTCTGGAATACTTCAAGAAAATTGGGAACTTTCTTAGGGATTTTTCGGAAGCTAATATGTCCTTCGAAGCTACTAAGAAAAGGAAATTTGCACGAATTTTGGTTTGTATCAATGTGAGAGAAGGGTTGGGAGAAGAAGTGGATCTCAAATTGAGTCCATATATTCATACTCAAAAATTATACTATGAAAACATTATCTTTCATTGTTGAAGGTCCCATCAATATGATCATGTGGTGGCGGACTACAATCTCCTGCTCAAGATGCTAGGATGGAAAAAGAAGTCAGAGGAGAAGTGTGGAAGTACGGATAAGGAGAAGGGACAAATATCCTTAGAAAAGGAGGCATTACACAAAGTTTCATCGCTCGATAATGCCTTGGAGTAGGAGGACGAGGAGAATAGGCAGTAAGAAATGTTTATAGTCCTAGCGCCAGTCTGCAGCGTCAAGTGCTCGGGCAGAAGTTAGAGAGCTCTCAGATCTTCTCCAACAGACTTCTTGGATCTATTTTCGAGTAACAATAGCCTTCCTTACCCTTCTATAAAAAAAAATCTTAATAATGTAACTTTGTCAGGCAATGAGTGGATTGAGGCTCTTACCATTTTATCATTATCACCAAAGCCCTCCATTACCCTGGCACAAGTGGGCAACCTGTCAACTCGTGGCTTGCCCTGTTCGGAGAGTTCCTGTGGCCCAAGGGCTAGTCGTGATGAGGAAGAAACCTCTTTGTCATCCTCTGAAACACACTCTTCCAGATACTTCCTTCGCTCTCACACAAATTCCAAGCCTACGGGGGGGATGGGTAAGGAACATCATAGACCCCAGGATAGAGGGGGAAGAGGGAGAAAATATTTTCTTTCAAAGGCTCAATCCAAGGCTAAAAGGGATCTTTTGGCAGGCAAAAAGCAGTCTATTGAGCGGGCGCTTAGAGCAGTGCAAGCCCAGAAGAGGGGTTCAGTATGAAATTAATGACTTTCAATTACAGGGATCTTGTTGGTCCCGTAAAAAGACTAGCTCTAAAAATGGTGGTCAATCTTGAACACCCAGATGTAATCTTACTTCAAGAGACTTTAGGAAAAGGGGAGGAGGTGAAATATCGATTGGAAGGAATGTTTTCAGGATGCCAGTTTGAAACTTTAGATGTAAGAGGTAGATCTGGTGGTCTAAACCTGGGATGGAATCTCAGGATGGTGAAGACCATAAATTTTTGGGGTTTGGATTCTGGAATTGGGTTGTCTTTCAGGGCCCAGGATCTGGGGGAGGACATGTAGATCATAAATATATATGGTCCCTATCAGGATAGAGTTCCCTTTTGGGAATATTTTCTCAGTAAATCCTTTGTGAGAGGTGACTCAGTCATTCTGGGAGGAGATTTAAATTTGTCTTTGGGGCAAGCAAAAGTTTGGGGGCCTCATGCTCAAGCTAACCCTCTCACGGGATTTTTTACTCAAAAAATGACAGAAAGAAACCTTATTGATGTGGAACCAATTCACCTTAAGCCTACTTTGAAGAAAAATAGGGTGGGATAAGACAGAGTGGCTAAAATAATGGGTTGTTTCTTGGTGGCAGACTCTCTTCTAGAAAGACAGTTTATGATGCGGAAATGGATTGGAAGCGGAGGGATTTCTGATCATTTCTCAGCTTTTTTAGAAATCAAACAAGGGCCTTCAAAACCTGCAAGTTCGCTAAAGTTCAACAGGACCTGGCTGAAAGATTATTCTTTCATCACCTTGATCAAGGAAAATTGGACTCCCTTTGATCAAAGTAATCCCCTTTCTGCACCATTTCAATTTGTTGACAATTTAAAAAAGATCAAGGAAAAAGTCAAGATATGGGATTTTCAGAAGAGGCAAAGAGAGGATTGGGAGCTGAAAAAAATTGAGGAAGCACTCAAGAATATTTATGAAGAGGATGGGCATGGTTACTTGTCACAAGGATCAAGGGAAGCCCTCCTTAAGCTGGAAGATAGAAGGAACAATCTCCTCGAGGAGAATGAAGAAACTTGGAGACTAAAAAGTAGAGCTATCTGGTTGGAAATCAGAGATGAGAACACAAAGTTCTTTGAAGCATATGAAAAAGGTAGGAGAAACACAAATACCATTTGGAGCCTGGAGGATCAGCATGGTGTTGTAGAGAGCACATTTGAAGGGATGGCCAGAATCAAAGTATCACACTTTCAAAACCTTTTCAAAGCTGAAAATCAGGCTACAATAGCATAAGTGGTAAGGATGGCTCAACTTTTCCCGAGGTTTCTAGAGGAGGATGATAAACAATCCTTGATGGAATAAATCTTGGAGGAAGAACTTAAAGAAACCTTATACATCTTCCAAAAGGAAAAAATCCCAGGCCCAGATAGTTGGACAATCAAATTCTTTCAGGGGCTTTATGAGTTCTTGGGACAGGATATTCTAAAGGTAGTGGAGGACAGTCATTTGTCTAGATGAATTCCCGCAAGGTACTCCACTTTCATTGACATAATTCCTAAATCTGATAATCCTTCCTCCCTTGGTGAGTATCAACCAATCTCCCTTTGTAATTGTATTTACAAAGTTGTGACCAAAATCATTACTAGAATAATAAAGAGTATCCTCTCAAACCATATTTCTAGTGAACAATTTGGTTTATTGGAAGGAAGACAAATTCATGAAGTGATAGCTATAGCTCAGGAAGGCATGCACAATATTAAAACTAGAAAACTCAAGGGAGCCATTTTAAAGTTAGACCTTTCAAAATCATATGACAGAGTTAGTTGGCTTTATTTAAGACTTCTTCTAACACATCTTGGTTTTGAATTTTCCTTTATCAGGTGGGTTATGAGCTGCATTACAATGGTTTATTTCTCAGTGCTTATTAACGGGTCAGCCTCACCTTTGTTCCATTCAGAAAGAGGACTGAGACAAGGCTCTCCCCTCTCTCCATTGTTGTTTCTTCTGGTTGTTGAAGGTTTCAAACAAGCAATTGGGGAAGCAAGAAGAATCAGAACCTTTTCGGGGATCCATATTTCCTGGACCCTCCAAATTATTCATTTGTTATTAGTTGATGATGTTCTTATTTTTTGTGGGGGCTCATGGAGAGATGTGGAGACCTTAAGAGATATACTGACTCTTTTTTCCAGAGCTACAAGAATGCCAGTTAATGAGAGAAATCCCACTCTTTCCACAAATCTTCTTTCAGTAGAGAAATTGCATCTTTTTAGACAGAATTTCCCCTTTGCTAACAAGGAGCTCAATGAGGGACTGAAATATCTAGGTTTCAACTTAAAGCCAAATGCTTTCAGGAAGGCGGACTGGCTCTAGTTGTTGGGAAAATTAGAGAAAAGGATGAAAATATGGAGTCACAAATGGCTCTCTGGAGCAGGAAGACTGGTTTTGGTCAAATAGGTGTTGGATGCAATTCCATTCTATTGGATGTCTCTATCTTGGATTCCAAAAGGAACTTTGGAAGTAGCCATAAAACTTTGCTTCAGGTTCCTCTGGTGTGGTAAACAAGACTCCCACATTTCTCTGTGGGTCGGATGGGAAAAGTTAGCAATTCCAAAGATGTTGGGAGGTTGAGGTCTAAAAAATATCTTTCTTTCTCCAAATCCCTACCTGCAAAATCAAGTTGGAGGTTGTTAAATACCATTAGTCTATGGACCAAAGTTGTGCTCCAAAAGTATATTGCACCAGACACATTGGAAGGTTGGATCAGAAATCCATCAAAGGAGAGTACATGTGTATCATTCATTTTGAAAGGTGTCTCAAAGTCATTTTCTGACATTGGATAATACTTGGCTTGGATGATAGGAAACGACCATAGGGTTAGGTTGGGAGTGGACCCTTGGCCAAGATGTGATATTCAACATTTAATTCCATATCATATCATATATATACCCTAAGAATGAGGGGTGTATCTACATTGAATCAAATTACATATCCTCATCAAACCACTCTATGGTCTCAAGGTTGGAAATTGGTGGTATCCTTAGGTCTAGCAGGAGCGGAATCATTGGAAATGAACAGATATATTTCAGAACTGAAGAGATCCAAAATACGATTAAGAGATCGGGATGATGAATTAATTTGGAACATTTCCCCATCTGGAATTTACACTCCAAAAGAAGGATATACTCATCTGAGTATAGATCTACATCAAAGAGAGCCTATATGGTGGTGGAAAAAACTATGGAAAATCAAGTGCCCAGCAAAAGTAAGACTTTTCATGTGGAATGTTCTGGAAAATAAAGCACCAACTTGGGATAATTTGTAGAAACGGAACAAACATGGACTAGGATGGTGCTATCTATGTAAATCAGCAGAGGAAACACGTTTTCATATTTTCCTTGAGTGCAAGTTTATAAAGGAAGTTTGGTCGGAATGTTCAAGGTTAACAGGTTTTCAGTGCACCTGGATCGRACAATCTACGGTCCAAGATTAGCAGTCATCGTGCTCACACAAGGATTACAAAGCAATCAAAGCCTTACCCCTGTTGGTGTTCTGGGGGGTTTGTCTTGCCAGTAATTCCATCATTTTTAAGGAAAAAMCTATGGTTCTGGAAAGAACGGCAACACATATCCTAGCTATCCTCTCTTCCTTTCCCCAAGAATCGGGAATAGTTAAAATAAGAAACATTTAGGAGGAAGAAATTGATATTACTAGACCCTGGGGTTTCTTTGATGAAGATTCACAAATCAACCGATGTGGGGGAGGAGCGATCCTTTTCCTCTAAGAATCACAATTTTTCTCCATGTCATTTGGGCTAGGAGAAGGAACAAACAGTTTTGCGAAACTAATGAGCCTCAATATACTCATTGCCTTTGTCGTAGAAAAGGGATGTCAAACTCTCTCTTTTTTTTTGATTCTATGAATGTAATAAATTGGTCCAGAGGAACATACAGATGCTTTAACATCAGACTTGAGATCATCCTAGACGACATTAAGACACTACAAAATTATTTTGCTATTTATACTTGCTGTCATGTTTACAGGGAAAGAAACCAAGAAGCGGACAGGAGGTCGAAAGAGGGGATTCAATTGGTTATGGTACCGTGGAAAATAAGAGAAATACAAGATGGGTAGATCTCATAATACTTTCATCGGCCTTTTTTTTACTGAGGGACATCATTTTTCCTTATCACATCCATTTTCCACGGTTTTTTTGTATTACAGTTATCAACTACTTCCTTCGGGAAACATATGTAATGTTGTATACAATAGACTACATTCACTTGTTGGCGGAACAACATTCGATACTCAGCAGATAGTAGAAAAAGACATCTCACAGCACAACAGGTTTTATGTTTTCGGTACTCAGCAATACACTATATGCATAGTGTATCTACATAATGTAATTTTGTTTTCTTTTGATGAAATAAAATTACGTTTTTATTTCATACAAAATATATACAAAATTAAGGGAAGGAAATTTTTAAGGTATATGTATGATTATGTATGTAATTATTAAAGTTATTTAAAAGAAATTTTAAAATTAAAATTGTAAGGTAATTTATAGTCTATATATGTGTGGGGGTAAACTATGTTATATATTATTATCATCACTATGTTTAATTAATCTAATGGTTAAATTATTATCATAACTATGCTTATACATTATTCTAGTAGTTAATCTTGTAATTATGTTTAATTCATTATGGTTATATATTATAATGTCATATTATAATAATATATAATTATAAWTGTAAAAATAATAATAATAATAATTAATTAGCACTATAAGGTTGTAAGGAGCTTTGATGGTGGAAGGATTGATGTATGCTAAAGGGGTGCGTTAGAATAATTAGTGAGTACGATGTAGGGCTAGCGTAGCTAGCAAGGTAAGAGAGTTAGCAGCTTACCTGAACGAAGTTACCAAATTTAGAGGATTTTAACCCTGACCTTTAGTTGCTTACCTTATGGGAGTAATGTCTATTTACAGACAAGTATAAATAAACTTACGCCTAACACTATGTTTGCAAGTATAAGTTTAAGTAAAACGTTGAATGCCTTAAACCATCTTCTAATAAGCTTGGGTTTGGTGCAGATTCAGTCAGTCAAGATAGTTAGGACTCGAGGAAATTTAGGTCAGGGGGCATCATCACAAGGACCACCAATATCGGTACCGCTACCACCATCACCCGAGATCGCTCTCATTTTGCACTCCTTAAAGGCTATTAATGAAACATTAAAGGGACGGCAGTCAACAGATGTCGAAGTGAAACTCCCACCATTTGGAGTGGCTAACCCTGAAGCATCGAGGGACTCAAAGGGAGGGCTTCCACTAGGGGCCATCACCAGAGAACTACATAAAATCAAATTCCCAAAGTTTGTTGGGGGACGTGCAAGTGAACGTGCAGAGTCATGGTTGCAGGGAATGACAATTGTTTTTCCTTGAGAGACTATGCTTCCGCATCAAAAGAAAAGATAGTGATNCATCACCAGAGAACTACATAAAATCAAATTCCCAAAGTTTGTTGGGGGACGTGCAAGTGAACGTGCAGAGTCATGGTTGCAGGGAATGACAATTGTTTTTCCTTGAGAGACTATGCTTCCGCATCAAAAGAAAAGATAGTGATCTTTCAGTTGAGGGATAGTGCCTTGAACTGGAGGGGTAATCTGGAGAGGCAGTTTGACCTTACCCCAGATACTATTTCTTGGGATCTTTTTGAGGAAAGGTTTCGAAGGAAATATTTGTCGGCTTACTACAAAGAACAATAGGTAGGAGAATTTCATGCTCTAATTCAGAGAAATTGAAGTGTGGAAGAGAATGAAATCAGGTTCATGGAGTTAGTAAAGTATGTCTCATACATGGATATTGATCAGCAACAAGCAGAACACTTTCTTACGGGTTAAACCCTAAGATAAAGGCAATGGTGTGGATGTGGAAACCATCGTCAGTCGATGAAGCAATTAAAAATGATCGTTACGCAGAAGAGCATATGAGCTTAAACAGAGGTATGACATCAACTATTCCACAGCCATATGGATTCATGGGGAAGGCCCCTAGGACCTTCTCCCAGGGAGGAAGATCTAGGCCACCTCCTTATGGGAATAGAGTCACACCTAGAACAATTGCAGCAGGTATGAAGGATCCCCAGCATTCAACTAATGGGCTATGCCACATGAAATATTTTTCGAACTATATACAAAATTTAAAGCATACAAGTAGTATGCAAATATACAAGTTCATACAGAATAATAATGGAAATACACATGCAGCATACATAGGAAAAACCCATAAAAACAAACACATAATTAATGATGCAGCATGTAATTTAACACACAATTGACACTTATATTTGATAAAAATACCACCAACTGTGTGCATACCTTCCACGCTCCTCCCGTCCTTAGACCACACTTCTTAGAACTCTCAATAGTGGGTCACCCCTGAGCTGGTACTAAAATCCACCCAGGTAAAGTAATTCCTAACCAAGTTGATGTATCTCAAACAACAGGAAAAACTTTGTCCCATGTGCCAATTCAAACTAACAGCCTACAGTCCCTCATTCCCCACATGCCTGTCCTACACCAAGAAATGTGCCCCTTCTCTGCTCAACAGTCCTTCAACTGCCCCATTTCATTTTCGGGGCTTTAGCAACAGGCCAGAGAGGAAGTCTCGGAGCCCTATAGCTGCAGTCCAACACCTTCGGGAGATCAATTCTCATCAATTCTCTCACCTGGAGGGAAATTCCCACGGGCTTGACAACCTGTCTCTTCAATATCCCACGGGCCTGACAACTCATTTCTTCAGTCCAACTCCTAAGCTAACCAAGTACAGGTACAAGTACATGTACGGGTTTGGTACCAGTTCAGGTACAGTGATGGTAACAAGAAATTATTGAGGACGACTGAAAATCCGTGAGTGAAGGAATGGAGGAATGATGGAATCCTGGAAAATGCACTAAGTCCAAACTCTTTGTATGCATGTTCCTAATTTTACACTTTTCATATTGAGAGCTACTTTGGCCCACTTGTCCCCGTCCTTAGAACTTAGGATAAAATGTTTATCCATACGTTATACTTTAAGGATTATTAGTATAATATTCCTTTTTGGCTTAGGCTCCCTATCTTAGCCCCTTATCCTCAAATTTTAGCCCCCTTTACCTAACTAGTGTATTTTTTTCCCCCGTACTCTTTTACATGGTTGCTCTGCATGCAGTGATGTGTTTTTCAATAATAATTGCATGTGAATACATTTACATTTACATCACAGATATATTGTCCTTTCAGCATCCTGGCTCACCAACCTAAGTGCATTTGTATTTACATTTACAATTTGGGTTCATCCTAGGGGTATTACATTCCCCTCCCCCTTATTTATGCATTGTCCTCAATGCAATAAATACAGATATACTACCAAAATTTCAAAAATCCTCAAAAAGATTCGGGTATTTTCCCACATAGCATCCTTGTGCTCTCAAGTTGCATCTTAAGGACCGTACCAGGTCCATTGGACCTTTACTAGCTCTATGGCTCGATTCTGGAGCTACTTGATCTTCTGGTATAGTATGCACATCGGATGCACTCGAAAAGTGCCTTCTTGCTCCACCTGAATCACATTCCAATCAATGACATGATTACGATCAGGTATATACTTTTTGAGAAATGATACATGGAATACATTATGAATAGACATTGATGCAGGTAAGGCAAGAATGTATGCTATAGGCCCAATCCTCTCTAGTATTTAAAACGGACCACAATAATGAGTTGTCAACTTTGAACAATTTCCCAACTTCAGGGAACTTATGTTGGCCTTTACTTTCAAGAATACATGGTCACCCACTTTAAATTCCATGTGAGTTCTACCCTTATCAGCATAGCTTTTCTGCCTGTCTTGAGAAGACTTTAAATTCTATTTTATTTTCAACATTTTCTCTTCCATTTCCCTAAGTAATTTTAGCACAACCACTTCTCTATATATTGGGTTGTCCCAACTTACTTATGTGTTGCACCTTCTGCCATAAAGTGCCTCAAATTGGCTCATCTTTAGAGATGCTTGGTATCCATTGTTATAAGCAAACTCTACTAATTGTAGTTAGTCTTCCCATTTTTATGGTTTATCCATCACATTCATCCTCGACATATGATCAATCACTTGATTCAACCTCTTTGTTTGTCCATCATATTTTGGATGATAAGTTGTGCTAAAATTCAAATTTGTTCCAAATCCCTTAAATAATCCTTTCAGAAATTTGATGTAAATTTTGGATCACTGTCAGACACAGTTGTCTTGGGTATACCATGCAGTCAAGTAATTTATCTCATATAAATATCAACAATGTTGGTTGCCTTGTGAGTGAGCTTTACTGGAATAAAATGGGCAGCTTTAGTAAGATTATCCACCACTACCATGATAGAATCATGTTGTTTCTTTGTTCTAGGCAGTTTGGGGATGAAATCCATTATTAAAACTTCCCATTTCCACTCAGGAATGGGTAATGGTTGTATAAATCCAGTTGTGTGTCTATGCTCAGCCTTGACCTTTTGACACTCCAAACATTTAGCAATAAAATCAACAACTTCTTTCATCATTCCTGGCCAATAATATTGGCTCTTGACAGCTACAAGAGTTTTCTGATAACCTGGGTGCTCAACATAAGGTACATTATGCATTTATCTCAATATCATATTTTTCAATTCCTAGGAATTTGGTACATAAGTTATGCCCCTGTACATCAGAATTTCATCATTTCCTAGCTTATAGTCTTCAATTTTCTACTACAAAATACCTTGATGTAATTTGGTTATTATTTACATGTGTTGCAAATTTGATTTTGCAGCCTCTAAGATTCTATATTTCAAATATGATTGGTACATGCTAATTGTTTTAGAATGAAACTAATGTGCCCTTCTGCTAAGTGCATCAACCACCTTGTTCTCTTTCCCTTTGATATGCATTATATCAAAGTCATATTCACTGAGAAATTATAACCACCTACTTTGCCTAGCATTTAGAGTTGGTTGTCCAAATAAATATTTCAGACCATTATGATTTGTCCTCAACTCGAACCTTTTCCCCATGAGGTAGTGCCTCCACCTCTTCAAGGCATGCACTATGGCTGCCAACTCCAAATCATGAGTAGCATAGTTCCTTCATGCTCCTTCAACTTTCTTGATTCATAGCATACCACATACCCATTTTCACTGAGGAATCCACCAATCCCTTATTTACATGCATAAGTGCATACAATGATGGAGCACTTGTTAATAAATGCTTCAAGTATTGGAAACTCTTTTCACAATCCAGTGTCCACTGAAACTTCATCCCCTTCTTTTGCAAGGAAGTGATCGGGTGTGCAATCTTTGAGAATCCTTCAATAAATATCATATAGTAGCCTGCAAGGCCCATGGATGATCTTACTTCTGTCACATTCATTGGTGATGACCATCCTCTAATGGCCTCAATATTTTCAGGATCCATTGTTATCCCTTCCTCTGAAATGATATGTCCCAAATAATGAATTTTCTTCTGATAAAATGAGCACTTGCTCAATTTGGCATACAACTGATTTTCCCTTAATGCATGTAATATCATCCCCAAGTGTTGTTCATGCTCTTCCTCCAACTTAGAATATATAATAATGTCATCTAAAAATACAATGACAAACTTATCTAAGTATTCTCTGAAAATACCATTCATTAAACACACGAAGACAGCTGGTGCATTTGATAACCCAAATGGCACCATTGAGAACTCATAATGCACATACCTTGTTCTAAAAGAAGTCGTGTCGATGTCTTCTTCTTTAATTCTTACTTGATGATAACCTAACCTGTGATCAATCTTGGAGAATATTTTTTCATCTTTCAACTGATCAAAGAGGTCATCTATCCTTGGCAAAGGATACTTATTCTTCACAGTTACCTTGTTCAACTGCCTAAAATCAATGCAAAGTCTCAATGTTCCATCATTTTTCTTCACAAATAATATTGGGGAACCCCAAGGTGACACACTTGGGTGTATATACCCCTTCTTCAGAAGATCTTCAACTTGCATTTGCATTTCCTTCAATTCTAGTGTACTCATCCTATAAGGGGTCTTGGATATTGGGGTTTCTCCAGGCATTAGATTGATGGAGAAATCTATGTCTCTTTTAGGGGGTAATCCTAGAATTTCTTTAAATACATATTCAATCTCTTTTAAGACTACATAATCTTCAATATTTGACACCTTATCTTTAGGTGTCTCTTCCATATGTGCTGCAAATATTTGACACCCTTTTCTATAAATTTTCTTCAGCTGCAATGTTGAAATTTCTTTGACAGTTACTRCCCTGGGAATTCCTTGTATGGTCCTTAGGTTAACTTCATCATCCAAGCCAGTAAATGCCTTATTATAACAATCTAAGATAGCACGGTGTTGGTCCAACCAATCCATACCAATTAGAYAGTCATWGGAACCAAAAGGTATGATGTTCAAATATTATGTGATGCTCAGTCCATTCATGTCCATTGGACATGCCTTAACCATCTCATTAATTTTTCTTTTAGCTCCAATAGCCAACTGTACCAACCAAGATTTTCTAAGATTGTTTCTTCGCAAATGAAATATTTCCACCATCTTAGGATCTATATGACTATGACTATCTCCTGAACCAATTAAAATAGCAATGGTTTGGTTGTTGATCTTACCTTCCACTTCAATCATATGTGAATGAAACTCAGCTTGCTTGTTGTCCAGGGCTGCATAGATCCTAGGAAAATTTATGCCCATTTCCTCCACTGTATCAGCTCGTTGTACATTGTGAACAGTCCTCACTTTTTCACCTCTGTGAGGACAATCTCTGTGCATATGATATCCCCATAACCCCAACATTGAATAGGTGGTTTCCTTGGTCTTTTCCCTCCTATCTCAATCATTCGGGGTTCTCTAGAATTTGGTTATCTCTGAGGATTATTTCTAAATAATGGTGGCTTAGTCCCCTTCTTCCTATGTTCCATCTTGATTTTCTTCTTGTCTTCCCAAGATTTTTGGAAAGTTGGACTTCCTTTATGTTGATAATAAAGGCATTTAGCTCGCCTTATGGTCTCCTCCAATGTTTTGGGATCATCATTATGTATCTTGTCACTAATAAATGATGGAAACCCACTCAAATAACTCTGAATCTTAACTATCTCTTCCTTGATGAAAGAAACATACTTTAGCAGTTATAAAAACCTTATTTCATATTCATCTATGGTAATACTCCCAAGCTTGAGTTCAAATAACTCCTTCATTTTATTTTCATAGTATCTCTTAGTCAAGTATTTCTTTTGAAAATACCTCTTGAATTCCTTCCAAGTTATTATTGGACTAATCGGTAGGTGCAAACACTAACAGATCTCCCTAGATCCACTTGGATCTAGAACAAAAGAGGACAGGACATGACTCTTTCCCTAAGTTACGACCATTGAAATAGCTAGTAAGGAAGAACAAGTGACATACCTTCGTATCGCTTCCTAGGGTCTCTGTTTCTCCCACTTCGCTCTAGTGCTCCTGTGAGGTCAAGACCAAGACAACACAAACCAACCAAAGTGAAGATAGAAAAATGTATTCAAACGTCAACTTATGTGTATGATCAAGGAATTACACAATAAAGTAAGAATGACTTTATGGGAAAAGGACATGTCGTTGTATCATATTAATCGAAAGTAGAATATACAACATGATCGCCTTGATGTCGCAAGCTTCCTTTCGGTGACTCTTGGTTCCAACACACACACTTGCTCTATCCTTGTATGAAGAAGATCCAATTCCTCTTGATAGACTTGCTAGAGTCTCCAAGCTCCTGTTCAAGCTGGGTTCTTCACACAATTCCTTCACCAATTCTCCAATTAATCTTGCTTAACCTTTTCCATGAGAATCCTATCAATATATAGGA
>SNQJ01S0172683.1:0-20412 GCA_010110895.2 Picea sitchensis
TTTGGAGTTCATCCATTTCTACTTATTATCAACCATGACAAGACAATAATGATTCATCTTTACATCAAACAATATTGGGTCCATTACCCAACCTTTGTGCTATGGGGCTTTCTTCAAGGGTTGACATCAATGACAACCAACCTTAATCAACAATATCCCCCTTTGGCATTGATGGCAATACTTTGATGCAATACTGAAATCATATCACTCATGCTCCCCTTGGAACCATGCCTCTATCCTCTACCTCTGTCCTCTGCATCTGATAAATCTCTCCCCCTTTGTCATCAATGGAAAATGTATCTTTCCATCTGGGGTTGCTCCCCCTGACTAAATTGTCCTCTTATGGTGCTTCCTCGTGTAAATCTAAGACATATAAGATAAGCATTAAAAAAACATCAATTTTGGAGTAGAAATAACTCCAAGTCTCTGGTGAAGATATTCAAAGGATTCTCGTGAAAGTGGTTTTGTGAAGATGTATGTCACTTGTTCTTTTGTGCCCACATACTCAATTCTGATGTTCTTTTTTGCAACCTACTCCTATAGAAAGTGATACTTTATTGGAATGTGCTTTGTCTTGGAGTGCATCACCAGGTTCTTCGAGATACTGATGGTGCTCGTATTATCACAACATATTGGAATGGGCTCATCATACTCAACCTGTATATCTGTCATAATTTGTTTCATCCAAAGAACTTGTGTACAACATGATGTTGCTGCAATATACTATGTCTCGGTTGTAGATAAAGATATTGATGATTGTTTCTTGCTTAGCCATGATACTAAACACTCACCCAAGTAGAACGTTGCTCCACTAGTGCTTCGTCGATCATCAATATAACCTTCCCAGTCTGCATCTGTGTAGACAATAAGTGATAGATCCTTTCCTTTTGGATACCATAATCCAAATTCTCATGTTCCTTTGAGATATCTGAAAATCCTCTTCACTGCTAACACATGTGACTCCTTTGGTTCTGCTTGAAATCATGCCACCTGTCCAACTACCTGCATTACATCTCGTATGGATGTTGTCACATATAGTAGGCTGCCAATCATTGACCTATATTGCCTCTGATCTGTTGACTTCGAATCGTCATCTTTGTTCAACTTGCATCTGGTTTGCATGGGAGTGATAATTGGTTTGCAATATTCCATTCTAAACCTCTTTAGCATTTATCTGATATACTTGGTTTGATAAATAAAGATTCCTTGGTTGTTTTGACGTATCTGAAGTCCCAAAAAGAAGGATAGTTCTCCAAGTAACGACATTTCAAATTCATTCTACATATTCTTTGCAAATTTATGGCTTAACCTGTCATCATCACTACCAAAAATAATATCATCAACATAAACTTCAATTAATAAAATATTACCTTCACTTACCTTGATGTAGAGGTTGTTGTCTACACTTCCTTTTTTGAACTATGTCTGTTGCAGATACTTATCTAGTCTAGAGTATCATGCTCTATGAACCTGTTTTAGACCATAAAATGCCTTCTTTAATTTACACACATAATTTGCGTTCTCTGAAAACTGAAATCCTTCTGGTTGTTCAATGTAGACTTCTTCTTCAAATTCCCCATTTTGAAAAGCTAATTTTACATCCATCTAATATAGTTTAACAATTTTGGAGCATGCATAGGCTAAAAGCAACTGGATTGCTTCCATTCTGGCAACTGGGGAAAATGTCTCTTCAAAGTCGATTCCTTCAATCTGTGCATATCCTTTACATATAAATCTATCTGTGTTCCTTGTAACTTGTCCATCTTCATTTAATTTATTCCTGAAAACCCATTTTGTGCCAATCACATTCTTATTCTTTGGTCTTGGAACTAGTTCCCAAGTGTCATTTTTCTCTATTTGATCCAATTCTTCATTCATGGCCTTATTCCAAAATTCATCCTTGTTAGCTTCTTCAAAACAGTTTGGTTCAATTGTAGATAAGAGTGCTAGGTGTGTTTATTCTAGTGAACTAATTTTTCTTCTAGTCTCAACTCCTGCATCTTTATTTCCAATAATTTGATCTGAAGGATGATTCTTCTGTACTCATTTACTAGGTGTCTTTGGAGATACTTGTTGAACGTGCTCTTCTATTTCTGTCGAATTATTTTCATCTTCCTCTTCTACTTCATCTTCTGCTTCTTCTTCTTCGAAAAGTTGTTCCATTGATTTGTTTCTTCTTCCTTTGATTAAGTGCATGTTTCATCAATTTTTACATTAATGCTTTCCACAACTTTGTTCAATTGTATATTGTAACACTTGTATTCTTTCTGATCGGTAACCAACAAGAATTTACTCTTTTGTCTACATGAGAGTTAAACTTTCTCATTCTTCCATCTTCTCTTTTGATGTAGCTTATTTGCTTCAAATGTAACATCCAGCTCACGGCATGCTTGAGACCACTTATTCTTTGAGGGACACTTGCTTTCGCAAATTGTCTGAATACTGATGTTGGATATATATATTTGATTTTGATGTGATTGACGGATGATATGATGCGTTACTATTCATGTATCCGGGTGCTATTGGCTCAGTTGATTAGCGAATTAATGCGGAGTTTGTGACCTTGAGGATCACGAGGAGGCATCGGTGAACCCTTGTTTCGGTGAGTCAGGGAGTGTGCCTTTAGGTTGATTTGTTTATTATGATGTTGATTTGATCGCGATGATTTGATGAAGACACTACGACATGATTATTGGTGATGTAGGCTGACGGTGGCTTGCCGACTTGACTCACATGGAGTAAAGGGGCCACACACAATTCTTGAGAGAGGTTGAGAGGGTGGAGCAGCCGACCACACTTGCCTACTAACTCCATGCGTGGCTCGAGGCTGTAAGGTTAACGATTACCCTAGTTCGAGAGGATACGTCTTAGTGAAAGTACGTACGACAGTCGCTCGCGATGATTCTAAAGAGCGCAAGGCGGGGGCCTTATTCTTAGAGCCTTAGTCTCTACTAAAAGCTCACTTGGTGGAGTGTTGACTCCGGGGTTATAGAGGTCTACCAATCGATTCGATTGGTGGCACCTTGGAGCCGTGGTGCATCTGAAGAGCCGCGTCGCTGAAATTCTAAAGGCGAAGTGGCACCCTTAGCGCGCGTGAAGATGGGCGAAGGCTGCGTCGTGATTAAGGGTTGATAGATTGACCTAGCTAGCCCTAGGTCTTGGTGCTGTATAAAACTTTAAGCATTACCTAACCAATTGTTAGCCAAAAATCTAAACCTAAGCCTAGAAACCGGGGATCTTATTGCTTTAAAAAAAACAAAAAAGAGAAAACATAACTTTCGGATATCTCCTTCCTTAATCCGGTGTAATGCGCTGAATTTTTCCGTGTTTGTAAAACTCTTACCCTTCCCCTATTCTGTTTAGCCATCGCTTAAATCTCTCCTTGATCTGAAAATACAAATGCATTAATGGTCAATTAGAGTGATATTTGCAGGTTTATTTATAAAAATAAAGTAAACAAAAAAAAAAGGAAAGAGGGAGGAAAATATAGAAATAAGTATATTTTATTTATACAAACTATAAACCACAAGTAAAGCTTGGGAAAAGGGAAATAAATAAATAAATAGAAGTAATAAATAAACCCTAAATAAATAAAATGAAAAGGGAATGCTAAATAATTAAATAAATAGATAAATAATTATATAAATAAATAAATAGATAAATATTGAAATGAGAGCACATGCTTTGATAAAAAAATAAAAAAAATAAAAAAATAAAAAAATCAATTTGGATTTTAGAATCGAATTAAACCAAAAGAATTGGAAAACCCTAAGTGAGAGGAATTAGGGTTTTGAGGGGATAAAGGGAGGGAAGAAAGAAAGAAAGGGGCTTTTTCTTTTTGGGGGCTGAGATTGAGGGCTATGGCGGGAGAGGCCCATTTGGTTTTGGTAGGAGTTGGGAATCCTCGGCATATTGTGAGTGGTAGCTTCGACCCAACGGAAGTAGTGAGAGCCTAGAACTCTCACAGTTTGTGTGTAGCCCAGCCTTCGGCTCGGTGAGGGGGAAGAAGTACCCGGTTTGGTGGGAAGATGGGAATGAGTTCATTAAGTCGGGCGGGAGAGCGAGGGAGGCCTGAGTGGAGCGTGGAGGTCCTCGCTGCGAGCTATAAGGCAACGGTATGGCTTGTTTAACAATTTCGGTCGAGTAGGCTATGTTGGTATCAGATAGGGTTGTATATGTATCACCTTTTTAATCTATGTAGAGGTAATAAAAAAAAAAGAAATCTGTTAATAATGGACTCTTCTTGTTGCATGAAATGTTGATAGATTGACTATACATGTATTTTTCTCCAATACCATGCTAATGTAATAAAAATATGTTTTGAATGTACCACCCGGGTGGCTTGAAGCGTGATAGATTGGGGTTTTTATATGCATGGATTTCTATTTCCGTGTAGGTGTAATAAAACATGTTATCCATGAATTCTCCTTACCTCTTAAGATACAATAAGAGCCCGTCATTATGTATTTTCAATGATTGTAATAATGATGTTTTGCCATCTGTAATCTCTTTTTACCTGAAGGAAATAAGACTGATTATAAAGGTTGTAGAAGAAATGTTAAGCTGCTATATGGGAAAAAGGGGACTAGAACCCTTGCCTTCTCATCTGTCAAAAGTTTCATAAAACGCGAACTGGTACAGTACCGACGTTTCAGACAAGAAATTTCGAACATATAGGGTTCCGTCAATGAATAACTTATAGTTATAGTTATAGTTTGAAATGTTAAACTGCTAGATGGGTAAAATGGGGATGGGAATCCTTGCCTTCACCTCTATCAGCGTTGTTGGTAGATACCCTTCTTGAGCTAGGCTTTGCGGAGAATTTTATTTGGCGTAGCAGCAGCGTCACGAGTGCGATGGTGCTTTCCTACGAGGACAGTTAACGTATGGCGTTTTCTCCCTTGTAGAATGTATTTTGGTTATTAATTACTTGATGTTCAATTATTAACATGAAATCCGGCGGATTTAATAGGTAAAGACATTTAATATGAGCCTCTCTTACCTTGCAATTCAACCAGATTGAGAATAAGACGGATAATGGCTTAGTTCCGTTAAACCCTATTCCTAGATACTAAACAGGGTTCAGAACTCGAACTTGAACCGAATGAGACTAACCGGACCCTTCTTTTTCATGACCCCATTCGTACACCCACGCCTTGATAACTAGGATTCCGGCGATTTAGGTTTCACGTGATGTTCCATCACCGAGCGTTGGGATTACTATCGCTGGTATAGTCTGTTTTCGGTTCCATAGCTTGTTCCCTTAAGGCAGAAGTGTAGAAGCTTGGCCGTGTGTTAAGTTAGAAGTTACGGGGTACAGCTGGAGATAACTGTAATCTGATTCATGGGATTTCATTTTGTTTTTACCACTATCGAACCATGCAAGTAATAATTCTGATGATGATGTGCAACGGAATGCCGATAACGATGTCGCGGTGGATTATGACTGCGTTGAGCCTCCTGTACGTCCATTTAAGTCGTATTATATGCTTATGCACGCCGGTCCTGCCCATATCGTTTTACCTGTTGCATATCCATATTTTAATGGCCGAAATGATAATAATGGGCATTCACACAGCGTGCATGGTGACTGTGGGCCACATCACCCACCAACGATCGACACTTGGGACATGGTCAATTGCCTGACTTAAACAACATTCACCGCCTGCCCCTACTTGCACTTGATCCTGTAGATTTTCCGCCACGGTAGAGACGGATGTTGTAGGTTATCCTTGTGCTTCATGATGGATTCTGACAGTGCATACTTCAATGCACGTGGGGCGCAATCTTAATCTAATCTTTTGCTCAGCTACCTTAGTAACCCTAATCCGCTGGTGGAAGTTCCTTACGGTTGAAGGGTTGGATGTTTTACCTACTATATAGTTTTACGGTTAAATAATAAAAATAAAATGCGGCAAGCATTAAGCTGTTAATGGGGCGAAGTCACAGCCGGATATATGATTTTCTGGAATTAATTGCACACCAGTCCGTGGTTAAAATTTCAAGGTAAGCTATAATTTAAAACTAATGGTTAGGTGACTACAATAGATACCTTCCCTCTTAAATGTCGAGTATGCGTTCAGAAATCTAGAATGATCCACCTTTTATATATAAAAAGGAAATACATGATAAAGAAATAAAAATAAAAGCGTTGGCCTTAAATAATGTGGCTATGCAATTGTCCCTAGTTAGAACCGTATGAATAATTGCACTGCTATGAACAATGATTGTTAGAATAAGTTTGGTATCCTAGGTTTAATTTATTTCTAGTCCAAGATATACTTTAGGTTAAATTTTAAAAGGAAAATGCTTTCAATCTGACATCAAATGCATTCTTTGTATTAGTTACATATAATCCCAACGTTCTTGAGTCCACTAATATGTCCATTAATGATGCTTCGAGCCAGCACACCTACGATTGCAATGCTTACTTTGTGTAAGATTTAAAGACTTGTAAATTTTCCTTAATAGAATTGATAGCTCTTTAATGATGGGTGTATGTTTCATATTGAGGAACTAGATTCTCAAGACCGGAGTCCTAGAAGATATCGATCTCTTTAGGAAAGTCCTTACATGCTAAAATTCTTGAAATCAATAATGAGATTAAATGAGAAAAATTAAATAATTAATAAAATAAAAGCGTGTTCCAGATGTCAATAACAAGTATGAGTTTTGGTTGAGTGGCATTTTTAGTTACTGTCAGTTGGGTTACATTGAATATTGGCTTTTTTATTTATTTATTGTTTAAAAGGTGGTTATCGGAATAGTGGCATGGTTTAATTAATGACAATTTGGATATTGAGTATGGGCAATTCTTACTGTTAAAGAGGTTATCTTGGATAATGGCATTTCCAATTATTGTTGATTAGGTTATTTCAAACATTGGCATTTTTACTCTCTTAAAATGGGTCACTTGAATTTTGGCATTATAATCATTGCTATTTTGGGTCCCTTCAAAACTCCGCTACTCTGAATATGATCCATTTAAGTATTGTCATGGTTGTATACTGTCCTTTTAGTTATGATGTCATGATGTTATGATGTTAATTGTAGATACGAAGAGGTTTTATATATGGACATAGGGTAAGGGTGTGCCATCGGTGGACTTAAACAATTAGGTGATGATGGGGTATTGATACCAGTATTTAGGATAATGCTTGTTTCTAATTTCCATCGTCATTCATGATAAAGTTGGAATAATGTGTTGTTTAAATTTATGTTAAGGTTATGATAAGGTTATTTTCTATGTCCTTGTTTAAGGGAAACTTGAAGTAATGGATTTAGGAACTTTCGTAAGTGGTTAGACGATATCCTTGTAGATTTTCTTAGGACAGACTTTATTACCAAGGACCTTATGCTAAGCGTGGGATGCTAGCTTGAAGAGGTAAATGGCGAGGATTTTTCAATGACATCCCCTTTATTTGGGACCCTTACTATCTTCCATTATGCCACTATCTATAAAATATCGTGTTTATTGGGGTTCAGGCAAATTTTGTCCATTAGGACACTTACCCCCGATAAGATTTAAAGGTAAAATTTTACATGACTTATTGGGATGTATTGTAGGTAAATGTTCGTATAGTGGTGAAGTACTAATGTTACAGTTGTCTGGGTACAATGAGAACTCGCAATTAAATTGTTGTTACAGTAATTAAGAGCAGGATTGGCCAGTCTTCGACTAGTGGACATTTAAGTGAATGATGGGTTGGTACTTAATTCTAATGAAGGCGGAGATAAGGCTTGGTCGTAGTAATGGTTGTCGTTGTTGAGTCATTGTTTTGCACCTTCCTTAGAGGTTGCGATCGTGTTATTCTTATTGTACTGTACAGGTCGTTCATTGCATGCAGTACGGTTGTGCCTTGTCTCACAGTTGTGATCTTAATTGGATTTGCGTCTTGTTAGTCGTCGGGTAACTTAGCGGTAAGCGTCCAGTGATGTTGGTTACCCCTCCTCTACAGCGTCGCTTACTTATAAAATAAAAAATTTTGCACTGTTGTCCAGGTTATTTGTCGTAACAAGGAGGGCGTTACATACGGTATCAGAGCGGCCCGACCAGCGTCTTGGGGTATTTCTGACTTTTCGTTGAAGTGAGTTGATTTACTATACTTTTGTGGATTGAGTTGATTGAGTACATGCACGGTAATCATGGTGGAGGAATCTGTGAGGCGGATAATGACGGAGTGCTAGGAGAGAAGTGGCAGCATACTCGAGCCGCATCCATGCCAGGAGGTCCTAACTTGAGCGGCGAGTGCTTTCGGGCGGGAGCATTATAGCAGTTGGTGATATTGTGGGTTGATAGGATGCTTCGGTGCATAGAATAGCGATGGATGTTAGGTAAATGAGGCAGTGACTGCTGAGTTCGCCCTTGGCCTTGCCGGTGCATTATAGGTAGCTTTTAAATCGAGAAGGTCAATTTTCCCAAGTTATTGGGTGCCTCGAAGAGGACATATGCCAAGGCATGGATTGGAAAAGATGGCGATGTGCTTTGCACTTCGTTATTATACCTCGAACATGAAGGTATGCATGGTAGTCTTTTAACTGAAGGGTAGTGCTCTTCTTTGGTGGAAGATTCTCTTGCCACAGCTGAACATGGTTGTTGTAGATGTTTCATGGGAACTGTTCTAGGAATAGTTCCATGAGAGGTATCTTCAAAGGAATTCATTGAGCACAAACTCAACGAGTTCAGTCTTTCTGACGGGGAGGTAAAATACGATGCTCAATCTGAGGCACATTTTATGGTCTTCTTGAAATTAAGCTACTGCGCCAGCTTGGGTAACAAGGTCATGGGATTGAGTGGTGGAGCCAACGACATTAGCATTATAAAGGTTTAAATGTTACGTGCCTCAAACCTTAGCGATGGCGTCAAGAGAGACTTATTCGAACTTGATGAGTTTAGCAGGGAGATGGCCGGGGAGCCAAGCGAAGGTGAAGAAGAGGTTCACGAGAACATTACCCATAACACAGGAGAGTTTGTCATGAGGTTTGACTTGTACGTCAAGATGTTAGGATCTTGTGACGTCGTGAATGGTATGGATTGGTTGGAGACGTATGAGGCGATTCTCAACTTTAAGACGAATGGTTGAGCTTGGTTGATGGCGAATGTGAGGCGTGTGATTGTAGGGCGGAACGAGAGGGAGTTTCCCTACGGTTTGTCCCTTCCTTACGGTCTGGAAGAGTATGCGCCAAGAGGACAAAACTTTATCGCGATCCTGGCAGCTAAGCGAAAAAGAGGTAGCCGAAGGCCTAAGAACACCTTAGGTGGTGAAAGAGTTGTGGGCGGTATTTCGGAGGAGTTGCAGAGTTCACCCGGATAAGAAATTGGAGTTTACCATAGACACGAAGGGAACGAACCGATAGCAAAGAGCATCCCTATGGGATGTCAACTGAGTTAGAGTTGAAGAAATGCAATTGGAAGGAGTTGGACCTAGGTGATGCAGCCCTGGTGTGTCACTATGAGGTTAATTACCCGACTTATTTTCATACGAAGGAGGGACGGATCAGGGAGGCTTTGCATTGGCTACCGTCAACTAAACAAAGCGGCGAAGCCAGAATCGATCCCTTACCTAGAATTGATGATCCGTGACCGATCAAATGAAGGGTGTGACGGTGTTCTCCAAGGTCGATTTAGATCCGGTATATCCGCAGATTCTGAGGATGCAAGAGGATGACATTCCCAAGACCGCCTTTAAAGGCGAGATTTGGACATTGCGAGTTTACTTTTTTTGCCTTTTGGTGCGACACCCGAGGGGGTATTCATGAGTTAATAAGCGGGGGTGTTTCGTAATTACTTGGACAAGTTTGTGCAAGTGTTCATTGACGATATCTGATCTACTCTCGGACTACGAGGAGAACCTGATGAGCACCTAGCTTGGTACTACAATGTTTCGAGAACACAAATTATGGAAAGTTGTCCAAATAATCTGCACCAATCAGAATTCACTACTTAGGGCATGTCATCTCGTGCGAAGGCATCATCGTGGATCGGTAGAAGTCGAGGCTATTAATGGAATGGCACAAGCATCTCACGAATATCCGCGAGGAAGTGCGTAGTTTTATGGGATTATAGGGATACTATCGACGGTTTGTCGAGGTTTCGAATGAAAATCCGATCCGCGGAATGGAGGAAAGAAAAACAAAAGTTTGTTTAACCAATCGCGAAGCATTTGGAGGCTTAAAAAGTTATTATGGCTAGCCAATACTAAAGGTCCACGATATGAATGATTCTTGGTATGCTGCTGGCGCATCAAAGGAAGGTTTAGAAAGTGAGTCTTGATGCAAAGACGGGCTGAGTGATTGCATTACATTCGAGAGAAGGGATGAGGAGAACTATGGGACACATGATTCTGAGTGGTTAGCAATGGTTTATGCCTTGAAGGTTTGGAGACACTACCTTTGGACGAAAATTTGAATTAAAGCGATCATTGTGATACGCAGCACATTTTTACACAAAAGCGACACAGGCAGCGACAACTGGCGTTAATTGAGAATTGCTGTGAATCTGACTTGAGATTACCCATAAAGGAGCGATTGAAGCGAGTGGGCTGACGGGCCTTGAGTCGGAGGCCATCTTTTCGATTTAAAAAGCAGACAAATCATTGAGAAAGATTCTCACCTTCTGACGATATTTGATAGTAGTACCACCGAAATCAAGGATTTTATCCCGGACAAACTACATTGATGGTACCCGTTATGAGGATATTAAGCGATAGCGATGGTTTATTGAGGTTTAGAGATTACGGTTGCGTGCTGCCCTACTTACGACGAGTTGAGGATGTTGATCACGAGCGAGGCTCATAGAGCGATTTACATGGCTCACCCAGGAGTTACGAAGATGAGGGTTGACCTCAAACCCTTATTCTTATGGAAGTGATGAAGGCAGGCATAGTCAACTTTGTGGCTAGATGCCCGCCAATTAATGGGTAAAAGGCTGAACATAGACACGTGAGTTACTTCAACCACATGCCATTCCGGAGTCGAAATGGGGAGTTATATCGATGGACTTTATTGTTGGATTGCCAGTGAAGGCAAGGAGACACGACTCAATCTTCGTATTGGTAGACACTTCGGCGAAGAGTGCTCACTTTATTCACATGTGTACAGCCAATTTTTTGATATAAGCGGAAGTTTTCATCGTGAGATTGTGAGGCTACATGAGGCATTACCTAAAAAGATTATATCCGTCGAGGATCGGTGTTTACTGGAGCCCGATTTTGGGCCGAGTTTCCAGAGGCGCAGGAACCCGGCTTAACTTTAGTCGCGCATATCACCACGAACCCGAGGCGAATGACGAGCGATACGAACCAAACCTTAGAAGACGTATTGCGTAATACGTGATGGACCAACAAAAGCGTTAGGAGAATTCTTGCCTCTAGTAGGTTAAAACACAACCGGTTACCAGAGCCTCATTAAGATGGCGCCTTTTGAGAGTTTCTTTATGGGAAGCCGTGTCGGACGCCCTTGAGTTAGGATAGAAGCGAGGATAGGGTCTGGTGGAAGCGATCCAAGAGATGGAAGAAGATGCAATCCATGAATAAAGCATTAAAAAAGCAAGGGTGAAGCCGGGGAAAGAGTTATCTTGTCTTGCCAAATTAAGCCAGGTAGCTATGAGAGATTCGTGATCGGAGTCTTCTTCTTGGGTTAAGCCATAAGAGTTCGATCAAGTTTGGAAAAGGAGCTAAACTCTCTCCTAGGTTAAGTGGGACTTTAGTTGTGGAAAGAAAGAGGGCGTGGCCTATCGTAACCTTACGATTCTTTGGTATGCGATGTTTTCATGTATACATTTTGGGAGCATTATATGATGATCTACATGTGATTGACACGGAAGTACTGCGGTATCGGACGAGGGGCGCTCATGGCTGGTAGGTCGCATTTTAGATCATCGCGTTAAGCGATTCTGACGCGTCGAGCGGTAGAAGCGAGTCAAGGTCCGGTGGGACGTTATAGATCCACACTTTCGGCTGACACAGGGAGGGCGAATATTATCGTCGGCTGATTTCCATTTTGTTCGAGGATAGACTTGTAATCTTGTGATACTTTATTTTCATTATCCTGAGAAGCATGGGACCAGTTTAGACCAGAAGGGTGTATGTAACATCCGCTCGTATACTTGAGACCACTTATTCTTTGAGGGACACTTGCATGAAAGTGATCACGGACCAACACGATGTTGGACATATATATTTGATTATGATGTGATTGTGAGGATGATATGATCGTTACTATTCATGTATACGGGTGCTTTTTGACTCAGTTGATTGAGTGTGCGGGTTTGTGACCTTGAGGATGCGGAGGCGTGGGTAGACTGGACTTCCGGTTGAGAGTCGGGGAGTGTGCTTTAGGTTGGTTGTTTATTATGATGTTGAAGTTGATCACGATGATTTGATAGGAACACTTTCGACATGATTATTGGTAGTCGCGGTGGCGATAGCTTGGGCGTGCTCACATATGGGTAAAGGGGCCACACACAATTGAGAGAGGTTGAGGGAGAGGGTGGGACAACAACCCTGCCACTTGCTTGCTAGCACTCGCCGTGGCTCGAGCGTAGGTTAAGTTACCTAGTTAGAGAGGACCACCGATACCGTGAGAACCCGGCTAAACGATCGCTCCACGATGATTCAGGGGTGCGCAATAGCGGGGACCTTATTCATAGAGCCATAGTCTCTACTAGCTCACAGCGGAGTGTTGACTCCGGGGTTTATAGAGGTCTACCAATCCGATGTCGGTCGGCCGAGTGGCACCCTTGGAGCCGCGTGGTGCATCGAAGAGCCGCGTCGCACAACAAAATTCTAAAAGGCGGTGGCACCCTTGGCGCCGCGTGGAGTGCGACACGAAGAACCTTGTCGCGATTAAAGAGGTTGATGGAGTGAAGCTAGCTAGCCTAAGTGCTTGACGTATAAAACTTTAGCGTACCCCTAACGGTATGTCTAGCCAAAATCTAAACCTAAGCCTAGAAACCGGGGGGGATCTTTTAGTATGGCCTTAACTTTTTGAACTTTAAAAAAAACAAAAAAAAGAAGAAGAAGAAAACATAACTCGGACCATCTCCCTTCCTTAATCCAAGTCTGCTTAATTTTTCCGTGTTTGTTAAACTCTTACCCTTCCCCTATTACGTTTTAAGCCATAAACCCCAAAATCTCATGATCCACGAGAAAATACAAATACATTAATGTGGTCAATTAAGTGATATTTGCGGTTATTATAAAAATAAAATAAACAAAAAGGAAAGAGGGAGGAAAATAAATAAGTATATTTTATTTATACAAACTATAAACCCTAAGTAAAGCACGGGAAAGGGAAATAAATAAATAGATAGTAATGATAAACCCTAAATAAATGAATGAAAGGAATGCTAAATGAATTAAATAAATAGATAAAATAATTATATAAATAAAATAGATAGATAAATATTGAAATGGTATGCTTTGATAAAAAATGTAAAAAATAAAAAATAAAAATCAATTTGGATTTTAGAAACGAATTAAAACCAAAGATTGGAAGAAAACCTAAGTGAAAGGGGAATTGGGGTTTTGAGGGGATAAAGGAGGGAAGAAAAGAAGAGAAGGGGGCTTTCTTTTTGAAACGGGATGGAGGGGCTATGGCGAGGGAGAGAGGCTGGTAGTTTCTTGGTAGGAGTTAAGAATCCTCTGACATATTGTGATGTGCTTCGGTAGCAGGCTGAGATGAGAATTAGAGACTCTCGGTTGTGTATGGCCTTTCGCATTTCGAGTGAGGGGGAAGAAAAGTACCCCAGCGTTTGGCTGGGAGAATGCGGTGAGTTCATTCGCGGTCGGAGGCGAGGGCGGGGAAGCTGGCTTAGCCTGAGTGGGCCGTGGAGGTCCTCGCCCGAGCTATAAAGAACAGCAGGTATGGCTTGTTTAACAATTTCAGTCTAGTAGGCTATGCTGGTATCAGATAGGGTTGTATATGTATCGCCTTTTTAATCTATGTAGAGGTAATAAAAATTTGTTAACAACGGGCTCTTCTTGTTGCATGAAATGTTGATAGATTGACTGTACATGTATTTTTCTCCAATACCATGCTAATGTAATAAAAATATGTTTTGAATGTACCACCCGGGTGGCTTGAAGCGTGATAGATTGGGGTTTTTATATGCATGGATTTCTATTTCCGTGTAGGTGTAATAAAACATGTTATCCATGAATTCTCCTTACCTCTTGAATGCAAAAAGGGCAGTCGTATGTATTTTCCAGTTGTAATAGTGTTTTGCCGATCGCAACCTCTTTTACACGAAGGAAATAAGGCCCGATTATAAAGGATTGTAGAAAGAAATGTTAAAAGGCTGCTAGATGGGAAAAAGGGGAATGGAACCCTTGCCTTCTCATCTGTCAACAGTTATATAAAAGGGCGAACTGGTATAGTACCGGCGTTTCAGACAAGGAATTTCGAGCTTATAGGGTTCCATCGGTGAATAGCTTATAGTTATAGTTATAGTTGAATGTTAGATTGCTATATGGGTAAAGGTGGACCAGAATCCCCGCCTGCACCTCTGTCCTCGCATTGACTGATACCCTTCCTTGATGTCGAACTTGCCAGAAATTTTGACCTGGCGTAATGCGCGTCTGAGTCTGATGGTGATGCGTTCCTCTTGTTGAGTCAACGTATGGCGTTTTCTCCCTTGTAGAATGTATTTTGGTTATTAATTACTTGATGTTCAATTATTAACATGAAATCCGGCGGATTTAATAGGTAAAGACGTTTAATATGAGCCTCTCTTACCTTGCAATTCAACCAGATTGAGAATAAGCCAGATGATGGCTTAGTTCCGTTAAACCCTATTCCTAGATACTAAATCACGTTCAGAACTCGAACTTGAACTGAACGAGACTAACCAGACCCTTCTTTTTCATGACCCCATTCGTACACCCACGCCTTGATAACTAGGATTCCGGCGATTTAGGTTTCACGTGATGTTCCATCACCGAGCGTTGGGATTACTATCGCTAGTATAGTCTGTTTTCGGTTTTCCTTAACATCGTTCCCTTAAGGCAGAAGTGTAGAAGCTTGGCCGTGTGTTAAGTTAGAAGTTACGGGGTACAGCTGGAGATAACTGTAATCTGATTCATGGGATTTCATTTTGTTTTTCCCACTATCGAACCATGCAAGGAATACTTCCGATAATGATGTGCAGCGAATACTTCTGATAATGATGTGCAGCGGATTATGACTGCGTTGAGCCTCCTGTACGTCCATTTAAGTCGTATTATATGCTTGTGCACGTCGGTCCTGCCCATATCGATTTACCTGTTGCTTATCCAGATTTTAATGGCCGAAATGATAATAATGGGCATTCACACAACGTGCATGGTGACTGTGGGCCACATCACCCACCAACGATCGACACATGGGACGCATGGTCAATTGCACGGCTTAAACAACATTCACGCTGCCCACTTGCACTTGATCCTGTAGATTCTCCGCCACGGTAGAGACGGATGTTGTAGGTTATCCTTGTGCTTCATGATGGATTCTGACAGTGCATACTTCAATGCACGTGGGGCGCAATCTTAATCTAATCTTTTGCTCAGCTACCTTAGTAACCCTAATCCGCTGGTGGAAGTTTCTTACGGTTGAAGGGTTGGATGTTTTACCTACTATATAGTTTTACGGTTAAATAATAAAAATAAAATGCGGCAAGCATTAAAGAAAGCTGTTAATGGGAGCGAGTGCAACGGATATGCTTCTGAATTTCTGGAATTAATTGCACACCAGTCCGTGGTTAAAATTTCAAGGTAAGCTATAATTTAAAACTAATGGTTAGGTGACTGCAATAGATACCTTCCCTCTTAAATGTCAAGTATGCTTTTAGAAATCTAGAAGGCAACCAGTCCACCCTTTTATATATAAAAGGGAAATCATGATAAAAATAAAAATAAGCGTTGGCCTTAAATAATGTAGCTGTAATTGTCCCTAGTTAGAACCGTATGAATAATTGCACTGCTATGAACAATGATTTGAATAAGTTTTGGTATCCTAGGTTTAATTTATTGCTAGTCCAAGATATACTTTAGGTTAAATTTTAAAAGGAAAATGCTTTCAATCTGACATCGAATGCATTGCTGTATTGAATTTGTATAATCCCAACGTTCTTGAGTCCACTAATATGTCCATTAATGATGCTTCGATCCAGCACACCTACGATTGCAATGCTCACCTTGTGTACGATTTAAAGACTTGGTAATATTCCTTAATAAAATTGATAGCTCTTTAATGATGGGTGTATGTTTCATATTGAGGAACTAGATTCTCTCAAGATCGGAGTCCTAGAAGATATCGATCTCTTTAGGAAGGTCCTTACATGCTAACCTCTTGAAATCAATAATGAGATTAAATGAGAAAATTAAATAATTAATAAATAAAACGTGTTCCAGATGTCAATAACAAGTATGAGTTTTAGTTGCATAAAGGATTGAGTGGCATTTTTAATTACTGACATTTTGGTTACATTGAATATTGGCTTTTATTTATTTTATTGTTAAGGTGGTTATGGCGGAATAGTGGCATGGTTTAATTAATGACAATTTGGATATTGAGTATGGGCAATTCTTCTTTGTTAAAGAGGTTATCTTGGATAATGGCATTTCCAATTATTGTTGATTAGGTTATTTCAAACATTGGCATTTTTACTCTCTTAAAATGGGTCACTTGAATTTTGGCATTATAATCATTGCTATTTTGGGTCCCTTCAAAACTCCGCTACTCTGAATATGATCCATTTAAGTATTGTCATGGTTGTATATTGTCTTTTTTAGTTATGATGTCATGATGTTATGATGTTAATTGTAGATACAAAGAGGTTTTATATATGGACATAGGGTAAGGGTGTGCCATCGGTGGACTTAAACAATTAGGTGATGAGGGGGTATTGATACCAGTATTTAGGATAATGCTTGTTTCTAATTTCCATCGTCATTCATGATAAAGTTGGAATAATGTGTTGTTTAAATTTATGTTAAGGTTATGATAAGGTTATTTTCTATGTCCTTGTTTAAGGGAAACTTGAAGTAATGGATTTAGGAACTTTCGTAAGTGGTTAGACGATATCCTTGTAGATTTTCTTAGAACACCAGACAACTTTTGCAAGGACCTTATACTAAGGGTAAGGATGCTAGCAGGCCGAGGAATTAAATGGCAGTTGCACCGTGGCATCCTTTGTTGGGACCCTTGCTATTTACCTTCCATTATGCCACTATCTATAAAATATCATGTTTATAGGGGTTCAGGCAAATTTCGTCCATTATGACATACCCGATAAGATTTAAAGGTAAATTGGACCTGACTTATTGGGACGTTTTGTAGGTAAATCGTTAGTATGGTGGTGAAGTACTAATGTTACAAGCGGTTGTTAATACAACGATGCTTATGAGAACTTCATAATTAAATTGATATTACGGTAATTAAGAGCGGATTAGCCCTCTTGACTAGTGGACATTTAAAGGGAATATTGGGTTGGTACTTAATGCCCGAGGAAGAGGCGGAAATAAAGGCTTAATTACCGTGTGGTTGTCGTTGTTGAGTCATTGTTCTGCACCTTCCCTAGAGGTTTGTGGTAAAATTAAGTTATTCTTGTTGTACTTATGCAGGTGCGTTCATTTGCATCACGGCCTTCTGGTTGTGCCTATGTCTCTAGTTGTGATCTTGGTTCTGCGTCTTGTTAGTGGAGTCGGTGGCAGCGTAAATCAGTGTTGGATTACCCTCCTCTGTCACGCTTTATAAAATACAAAATTTTTGCATTTGTTTTCAGAGTTGTTGTGGTAACAAGGAGGGGTTACAAAGCTTCGAAGTGCTTCACATTTTGTTGAGATTAACTGTTTTCATGGCTAAGTAGGGGTTTTATGGGTGTTGTTTAAGGCATTACTGTTTGAATGTGAACTCTTGTATGCATTACCTATGTCCAAAATATATCACGTCAATTTGGAATCCATTAGCATTGTTGAGCCATTTCTTGTATGCTTTGTCATGTTCTTTCTTTCAACAACTCCATTTTGTTTATGTGTCCTAACTAGAATTGTCTTTTTATTCCATATTTGTTCGCGATGATCCATCATAAATTCCTTTGAAATTAGAAATCTCCTCCATTATCATATCTCAAGCATTTGATTCTTGAATCCATCATTTTCAACCATTTCCTTGTAGATCTTGAAGTTTTCAAAGCATGGCTTGTTCTTGAGAAAGCGTAGTTATTCTTGTGTAATCATAAACTAATAACATAAAGTATCTCACCTATTAAGCCCTTTGTTGTAGTTGGTCCAACTAGATTAGTATGCACAATTTCTAGTGGTCTTGTTGTTGAATATTCTTTTGATTTGAACTTGGTCTTTGTTTGTTTTTCCTTGTTGACAATGCTTGCATAAAGGTGTTGTAGTTGGTTTAGTGATCACGGGGCATTTCTTTGACCTTCTTCTCTTTTCTTTGACTTTGACAAGGTTATCAAAATGCATGTGACCCATTCTTGTTCCATAATAACTTTCATCTTCCTTTCTAGACAACACTTTTCATTTCAATTTTCCTTAACACATATATGTTGTTTGAAGTTCTTGCAAGCTGTCTGGAGTAATTTCCACTGAACCTATAACATCTCACACTTTGTGAATCGAAGTAAGTTTATGACCTTAGTCCACTTTGTTCTTGCAACTGTACCGACCAATTTCCCTGAACCTTCTCTTCTTATCTCACACTTTTGTGAATCGAAAGTAAGTTTATGACCTTGGTCACACATTTGACTCACACTTATAAGATTATGTTTCATATATTCTACCAGTAGAACATTTTGTGCCTTTTTATTCTTGTTCCCAATTCGGACTGTGCCGTCTCCAATGATTATGGATGAATTATCATTTCTGAAGGAGACTGATCCATTTCTTTCCTTAAGCAATGTAAGAAATTTATCTTTATCACTTGTCATGTGTTTTGAACACCCACTATCAACATACCAACCGTGTTTCTTCTTCTTAGCTTGTAGAGTGGTTGTGCATTCTCCATTGCTATACTAATCTTTCTTTCTTATCCATGTTGTTTTCTGAGGTTCTTGTCTGTGACTATTGTTATTCTGTTGAGGTTCTTTAGAAGGGACTGTCATTCTGCAATTTTTTGTCACGTGTCCAAAATTGTTACATTTGTAACATTCCACTTCAGTGCTCAAAGATTCAAACCTATTGTAACTTCTTCTTTGTGTTTCACTAGGTCTTCTTGAGTAACCCCTTTGTGTATGACTCTCAAATTTGTTATTGTTCTTGTTGTTAGCTCTACAATTCACGACTTTATGTCCAAAATTATTACATGCATAACATAAACCAAAAAATATAGTTTGATACCTAGGAGTTGAAGATCTTCTGAAAGAAGGTGCTCTTATGGATCCTTATTCTTCTTGAGGCCTATCTGTCTGTTGTTGATTCTGAAATCTGAATCTTCTCGGTGGAGGAGTGTCCCTGTAATCTTCCTTGTATATCTTGCTATCCCCTTTGATTGTTTCTGCATAGCTTTTTGGATTTGTTTCTTGCTCTGTTTTTTTGGAGGTTGATCCCTTTTCTGTCTGATTGTATCCAAGTCCAGACTTGTTAGGATGAGATTTTTGACTGCTGATAATGGCATCCAGAACTTTTGAGCTATTCTGCATATTTTTCTTTTAAATATCCTTTCTTAGTGTGACAATCTATGCTTCCAAGTTTCCAATGATCTTGTCCTTTTCTTCTACTTGTTCTTTGAGTGCTTCTTCAATTATTTTATCTTATTCTATTTGAACCTTCGATCTTGTGATCATTTGTTCTAGTTCTCAAGTGTCCATTTTCTTGTCTAGTTCTGCTTGTAGTTTCTTTATTTTCTTCTTTTCTCTTTTGATAACTTCTATGACACGCATTAATTCTTCTCTATAGTCAACTTCTGCCTCTTCAATTTTGTCTTCGACTTCTTCATATCCTTCTTCGGCTTCTTCATATTCTTCTTCAGAGTCTTATTTATCATAATCTTTTACTGACATGAATAGAACTCTTCATGTCTCACTGTCACTGATTTTATCTTCATCTGATGATGAGATGTCTTCTTTGATGCATAAGCTTTTCATGAAATATTTCTTTGTAGTTCTTTTGCCTTTATATGTGTGTTTGTCTTTTGAGTAACCTTCATCATTTCTCCTTTTCTTATGAGGACATTTGTTAGCAAAATGACCAATACCATCACAATTAAAACAAATTAGAGGAATCTTACCTCTATACCTACCATTGGTTCCCTTGTTCAGTCTTTTGACGGAGTTGACCACTTATTTATCATCTTCCAAGACATCGTTGTTGTTTGTATATTCTTCTTGTTCATTTTTCTTTTGCTTTGATCTTTTGGATGCTTTGAAGGCTGCTTCTTTTACATCTAGATTTTCTTGTTCAGTTCTCATTTCATATGCTG